>JAJPUD010014530.1:17590-31943 GCA_023553655.1 Myrmecobius fasciatus | reverse complement strand
GTGTGTGTGTGTGTGTGTGTGTGTGTGTGTGTGTGTGTGTGTGTGTGACAGAGACAGAGACAGAAACAGAAAGACAGAGACAGAGACAGAGATAGGGAGACACGGAAACAGACACACACACACACACAGAGGCAGAGAAACAGAGGCAGAGACAAAGAGAGAAAGAGACACAGAGAGGATAGTGTGTGACAGAAACAGAGAGAGGGGAAATTGAATATTATACATTTATTACCCTCTCAACTTAGATTGAGAGGCTGAGTGATTGAGAATAATGGGGAGTAATGGAAGAGAAGTGGTAATACCCTTAAAAATAACAAAAAAAAATTAGGAAGAAGGAAAAGCTTTTTGGGGGGAAGGAGATAAGAACTTCAATTTTGCATATGTTGAATTTAAAATATCATAGAATAGCCAATTTTAGATAGCTCATTGGAAGCTGGAGATGTAATGCTATAGATCTGTAGAGAGCTTAGTACTATGCAAGTTGATTTGAGAGTCATTTTGATAAAGGTAATAATCAAAACCATGTGATCTGATGAGATCAAGTGAAATAATACAAAGAAGGAATGAAGGAAAAAATTAACAAATAATTATTTGATTCAAGATAAAAACTCTGCTTTAAAGATATTCTTGCAAAAAGACATCTTATATACATTTAAGACCCTTTGATTGATCCAAATTTAGAGATATTTTCCAATGATCTTATTATTAACATTGAATAGAAAATAATATATAGTTACATTTGTACACTAAAAGTATTCTTTATTGTTGAAACACTTTAAATCTGTAACATATAAGGAGAAGTTCAATGAACTGGGAATATTTGATTGGATTTAAAACAGTAGGAAATGGGGAAGAGGATATGATAGTTAACTTATTGAAGAACAATTTGATCAATTCAGTTATGTGTGTGAAAGGAGAATCAAGAGCAAAACAAAGGGTACAAGTTATAAACAAAAAAAAATTAAAAATTGGTATGAGGTAAGGGGGAACAAAAAAAACACAAACACATGAAATACTCACTTCTTAATCATGAGAGCTATCAAAAAATGCAATAGGTTATTTCAGGCATTAGTATTTCCCCCTTCTTTGAAACTTTTCAAGTAGAGGCTGGATGATGACTTGTTAAGTATAATAGGGATTCTTTATAGTAACGAATTAAATGGCCTTTGATGTACCTTTTGATCATAAAAAATGTAGGATTCTCTAATATTTTGAAGAGTCCAAATTCTCAAGTTGATGGAAGGAAAAAACATGTTTAAATCTACAAATACAGCTGGATGTCCTCAACAATATTTATAATTAATTAAAATAAATTGACCTTAGAGTTTATAATAAGTCTGTGGCCAATACTTTGAGGAGAAAGATTTGGAAGGGATCTGAGAATTCATCTAATCTGAACCATACCTGAATAAGAATCCCCTTTTCAATATCTACATTAAATGGTTGTCGAATCCTTGCATAAAGAACTCAAGAATTAAACTATAATCCTCTAGGACAACCCATTCCACTTTTGGATAGCTCTGTTAAGAGATATTTTGCATGTTTGTTTGTTTTTCTTTTTCTTTGTGTCTTTTCTCTTTTCTTTTTTAATGCACTGAGCAAAATCCTCTTTAGCAATTTTCACTCACTGCTCCTAGTTGTAGAATCAAGCAAAATAAATCTAATCCCATTTCTATAGAACAGTTCTTCAGTAATTGTTATCTAGTTGATGGGGAGTCCATTGAGATAATTTATTAGGATATAAATCTTGGACAGACACTAGATATGGACAGTGTTCTTGGCTAATAATTGAAAAGGAAGAGTAATACAGAATCAATTGCAATTTGAAAACCGTGAAAAGCTTTCAATGATCTTAAGCTGGTCCCTTACCAAAAACAAAATGACACAAAACAAAAGCTACCTGTATACATATATACATAACACACATTCACATACAGACATATGTACATGTGGGGGGGGAAATTTGTGCATATGCATATTATTTATAATTATACTATTTTCCCTGTGCTACTTAATAGTTATAAATCATAGAAAATCACAATTTCTGAAGAATAAAAATTATATATGACCTAAACATCAACAAAGAGACACATGACAGGAATTATGAGGTCATAATCTATTACAAAGGATGATTCAAGTAAAAAAAATGTGTTAAAGATATTAGCTAGGAAATAAATTTTCAGAAAAAAAATTAGTAATATGATAGAATATGGATCCACAAGTAGACAACCTGACTGGTGAATTAATATTCACAATATGATAAAAGATCATAAAGAAGGCTTCTAAAACATTAATTTAATCATCTGTGTAATATTTATGGAAAGAAATGGGCATGCATATTCATAGGAGGAAAACATGTGGATATGGTACAACCTGTACTCTTGGAGGGTGAACTTCTATTGATGAGACCTGATATATTTGAAAGATCATTGCTTCTTTTCATCAAAAAAATCTTTTTTAAACTATTATTTTATTTCAATTTTTCTTTAAAAATTCACTTGCATCTCCTAGATATTTACATATTCTCACTTTCCAATGATCCTACTGATGTTCTGACATTTCTGGAGATCACCACTAACACCTTTTTAATCCCTAATTTCTCATTCCCTCTATTTTGCTCAATATTTCTTAAAAACATGTTCTACTCATAATCTAAAGCAATAAGATGAAACAAATACAGTATTTTGGCTTAAGTTAAGAAAATCTGAGTTTAAATTTGGCTTCAGACCCTTAATAGCTCTATGACCCTAGTCAAGTCACTTAAGCTCTATTTATTTCCTCAGGTGTAAAATGAGGATAACATTACCATCTCACTTTTAGAATGATTATCGAGATCAAATGAGTTAGTATTTACAAAGTGTTGTTACAGTGGCTGTCATAAATATGCATTTAGTAATTGCTTGTTCCTTTCTCCTGTTCCAACCTCTAATAAGTTAGTATAATACATTAAAAGATACTAACTCATTGACCAATATGGAGCATACAAGCTCAAAAGTATAAGGCACATCTCTTTATTCATCTAGCCCATAGGACAAGGACAAAATATCTCTACCAGATCCTTTGTAAATGATCAGTCAGACTTTATTTGAAAGTATCTAGTGATTGGAAACTAATTTTTAGGGTGAGTCAGCTAAGTGTCACAGTGAGTAGAGCATTAAGCCTGGAATTTGAAAGATCTGAGTTCAAATCCAACTTCAGACATTTAGCTAGCTATGTGATCCGGAGTAAAGCACTTGACAATTGTCTACCACTGTTTTTAATCTATAAAATAGATAGCCAAATATCACCCATCCTCTCAGAATTTTTGTAAAGATAAAATTAAATATCTGAAGATGATTTCCAAAACTATAAATGTTGTGTAACCACTAGTGATGATGATGATGATGCGGAGGAGGAGTATAAGGATATGATGATAATACCCATGTGAGGTGATCCATTTCACATGTGGACAACTCAAATGATTAGTAATATTTTCCATGCAGTGATACTAAGACAGCTTCACTACAACTCCTACCTTTTGTTCTTGTTGTTCTCTCTGGAGCCAAATAGAGCTAGTTGAATCTCTATTCTACAGTGGGATCTTTTTGGTTTTGAACACATTAAATTTCATCTACTCATTAGTTCCTCAATGCATTCAGCAGACACTAATTAAATATCTTTTGGTTGCAAGGTACTGTGATAAGTGTTTTCAAGCATTACATTGGAAAAAACATATATACATACACATACACACACACACACACACACACATACATACACACACATAAAGAATTTTTGCCCTGATAAATTACTTTATAGTAGGAAAGATAAATCATGATTAACGGTCACAGTAATACAAGATGGAATGTGATTAGACCTAGAAGAGCATTATAATGAAAATATAAGAAGACCAAAGGATCACTTACAAGAGGAAGTAGCATGCAAATGAAACCTTAAGGGACAGTAAAATTTCTGTATGTAAAGATGAGAGAAAGGACATTTTAGAGACACAAAATATCACAAAAAAGGAGAAACAACACAGGGTGTATTTAGAGAGCAGTTTAGTTGTAATCAAATATTCCAGTGTTCCCATAAATTTGATATCTCCTCAGTATAGGCTTTATATTTCAGAACTCTGACTATAATTTATCCACCATGACTATTTATATAAAAATCTTGTCCAACTCTTCCTATAAACTGTCCATAGAGGATCCAATACAAAATTGTAGAGCTATCTTCAACTAAAAATTTTCAAGACTGTGAAATGATGTGAATGTGTTTAAAAATTGGACCGTTACTTCAAGAAGAAGTTTGAGGTAATTGAAAAAAATTAATTCTCTTCTGTTCATTTATGGACCAAGCTTATTGTGTGTTTTTATTTTTTGTCAATAATAAATAGATTATCAGATTGATAGATGACAGATAAGATAGATAATTAGATATAAAACTATATTACCCAATGTTCAAATCTGGAATTTGCATAAACCTTAGTTGAATAAAAAATGTTCTTGATGATTTTATGTCTTCTATGATGGCAGAAGTTATTGCTGTGAGTGAAGATGCATAGTGTTCAAGGATGCAGAAGAAGGTCTATGGAAGACTACATTCTTCTTGGAAGAAGCCAAACAGTAGAGAATCTGGCACCATGAGAATATCCTTATTTTTAGAGTCAGGTCAGAAAAACTTTTGTTTGAGCTGAGATATCTTAATCCCAGTGAAAAAGCACATTGACTCTTTGTATTGTCTAATATCAATGGCATAGAAAAAATCCCGGCCCAAACTCCAAATGGACTTTATTTTTTTATTTTACCAAAATAAAGACTAAGAAAATAACTGTAATTATATCCCATTTACTTATTTCCCCAACTGTCAGTTAATAATCATTTATGATGTTTCTATTACGTACCAAATATCCATAAAATAATGTTTATGAGAGTGATTTACAAATGTGACAAGAGCCTTTTTGACAAGGATATTAGATGGTGACAAATTGGAAGAAGTATTATAGTGTTTTTTTTCCATTTTTCAAAATTTCATGTGTTTCTTTTTAGCTCATATAAGTTGTGCTATGCATCAGCAATCTTATATTACACCTGGCTCCTTTCCATCTTCTATCTGCCAACATTTATTTTGAAATCTATGTGCCTCCCCTTAATCTATGTGCCACCCCAAATGTATTTCCATAAAAAAAATTAAAAATTACATGGCCTAATGTTTTCCTCGTGTAACAGTCTATTTTTCTTTGTGATGAAAGAAATTACTAGAAGACAGCTAATCAATTTTAAAAGTTTTAAAAACAAAAATACTAAGCTCCTTGTGTTTTCTATTAACAATGTTTGATTGAAAAAGTAAGAGAGCTTTGTTTTACTACTGTATTTCCTGATAGAGGCACGATAGAATATATCTTTAATAAATAGAGACATTCAAATAATAATCACAGCAATAACTGAATGTCTTTTTTTAAAGGAATATGAAGAATTATATGACTAAGTAAACATCTCAGAAACCTGAAGTCCTACAGCTTTGAGGGTAGCTAAAAAGTAAAATGATGCCAGTCTGGCTTTTATTATAGTTTTATAACATGAGATAGTATTGTCAAGAATTTTTCCCCCTACAAGGATTTTTGAAAAAGCATATGGGAGAAATGTGACTAGTTTTATAAATTTGCTAATTTCAGTATCAAAGCCAATGTATATAAGAGTTTAATAATAAGTAAAGCCAAGATGGTGGAGTAAAGATAGATACTCACCTGAGTTCTCCACCAAGTCTTTCCAAATATTTTAAATAATTACTCCAAACCAATTTTAGAATAAAAACAATGAAGTAAACAATTCTCAGTCCAAGACAACTTAAAAGGTTGGTAGAAGATCTGTTGCTCCAGAATCAAAATGAAGCTTAGTCCAGAAAAAGCAGCTACAGCACAGATCAGATCTCAGCAAGCTAGAAGCAGGCTTCTGGACAATTGAATGAATAGTAGAGTGGTAGTAGACCTCTCTGCACACTGCGATAAAGAAATCAGATAAGTCAGAAGGAGATTTACAGGGGTCTCTTTGCTGGCTCCAGAGACAAAACTATTTCATTGCCTATACTTAGTCCTATGTTACAGGGGAGCAGGGTCATAATTACAAGACTGAAAATGATGTTTAATGTCACTCTCACATTAGTGCACAATATAGGAAAGTTAAAAAAAATACCTCTTCCTAGATCATATCACCTAGGAAAAGCCAAAAACTTACAGGTCCCCAAAATTACCTCTGAAAACACACACACACACACACACACACACACACACACAAACAAACAAACAAGAAAAAGAAACAAACAAAAAGAACACTGAAAATTGAGACAGTGCTCCCTCCATTTTGAAAGCAGAACCCTACTTTAGCATATAATTAAAGTCAAGAAATATGCTAAAAATGAGCCAAAAAAAAAAAACAGAAAAAAGTTCTGACCATAGAAAGTTATCATTGTGATAACAAAGATCAAAACATGCTCAGAAGAAGAAAACAAAATCAAAATTCCTATATTCACTGCTTTAAAAAAAAGAGGAATTGGTCAAAGCTACATAAAACCTGAAAAAAAAATTAAAAATCAAGAGAGGCTGAAGAAAATGAAAGTACTGCAAAAATATCATGAAAACATAATCTATAGTTTGTTTAAAAGAGGCAAAAAAAATTCTTAGGAAAGTAACACCTTATAAAACAGAATGTACCAAATGGCAAAAGAGGTACAAAAAGCCAATGAGAAGAAATCCTTTAAAAGTAGAGTTGGCCAAATGGAAAAGGAGGCACAAAAGGTCACTGAAGAAAATAATTTTTTAAAAGTTAGAATTAGATAAGTGGAAACTACTGACTTTATGAGAAATCAAACAAAGAAAGAAAATCAAAAGAATGAAAAAAACAATAAAATATGAAATATCTCATTGGAAAAATAAGTGGCCTAGAAAATAAATCCAGGAGAGATAAGAGATAAATTAAAGTAAATTAAGACTATGTGAAAGTCATAATCAGAAAAAAAGCATAGAAATTATCTCTCAAGAAATTTTCAAGAATTGTCCTGACAATTTTAGAACCAGAGGATAAAAAAAAAAGGATTCACTGATCATCATCTACAAGAGATTTCCAAATGAAAACTCCAAGAAATATTATAATTAAATTCCAGACATCCTAGATTAACTTAAACATACTGCAAGCAGCCAAAAAGAAAATTTAATTTAGCAACTTCTACATTTAAGCATCAGAAGTCTTAGAATATATGTTAAAGAGAGCAAAAGAGGTAGGATTACAACCAAGAATCTTTCACAGGGGGAAATCTTGAAATAGAGAGCTTTCAAACAAGAGCAGAGGTAAAAATAATATTTGACTTTCAAATACAAGATGAAAAAGAAACACAAATAGGTAAACAGGAAAGAGCATCATTTCAATTCAATAAGGGATTCCATAAGATTACACTATTTCAATTCCCATATTGTGAAATGATATTTATAATTCCTAAAAGATTTTTCATTATTAGGGCATTTAGAAGAAATATACATAGATAGAAAGCAGAGGTGTAAGCTGAATGTGATGGCATGATTATCTAAAAGAAGAAAAAAAAAGATTAAAGAATGGAAAAGAGAAATTCATTGAGAGAAGGTGAAAGAGAAAGAGAAAGTGGGATAAATTTTCTGACTTACACAAGGCCTGAAAGAGATTTTACAAAGGGGGAGGGGGATGAGGAGGAGGAGGAGAAGAGGAGAGGAGAGGACTGGAGTCCATGAACCATAATCTAATCAGAATTGGCTCAAAAATGAAATAATATACACATTAAGTTGGGTGTCACACAAGAAAGTAGAAGGGAGAGGATAAGAGAAGGAGGAAGAGGGAACTGATACAACGAAGGGCATTTTGGGGGAGATAAAAGAAGCAAAGGACTTTTAAGATTGGTCTGAGTAAAAGGAAAGATAGAATAAAATAAAGATGGGTGGGGAAAATAGTATGGAGGTAAATACATAGTTGGCAATAATTACAGTGGAAAAAAATTACGGCAAGTTTTTCTGATAAAAACATCATTTCTCAAGTAGAGAAAACAATTAAATCTATAGAAATAAGCCATTCTTCAGTTCATAAATGATAAACAAATGAACAATGGTGTGAATGATATGAACAGTTTTTAGACAAAGA
Organism: Myrmecobius fasciatus; assembly: GCA_023553655.1. Taxonomy (NCBI): domain Eukaryota; kingdom Metazoa; phylum Chordata; class Mammalia; order Dasyuromorphia; family Myrmecobiidae; genus Myrmecobius; species Myrmecobius fasciatus. The sequence goes on along the minus strand of JAJPUD010014530.1, from coordinate 23,802 downwards.
AATCAAAGCTATCTATTGTAATATGAAAAAATGCTCTAAATCACTATTGACCAGAGAAATGGAAATTAAAACAATTCTGAGCAATACCTCACATCTATCAGATTGGTTAATATGACAGAAAAATAAAAGTGAAAAATGTTGGAGGGGATGTGGGAAAAAATTTTTAAAAGAATGTTTTTAAGTTCTTTTTCTCTCTCTTCCTCTCGTTGTGTCTGTATTTTCTTTCACAGATTGGCTTACATGTAAATGTCTTTTGCGTGACTGCACATGGATAATTTATGTCAAATTGCTTGCATTCTCAATGGGAGAGTGGGGAGAAGAGGGGATGGATGTGTTCAGAGAAGACTAATACCTCTGGGTTAAAAGCTGTGGAGCCCTTTACAAGGCTGCTTTCCTACTTTGGGATCTATGTGACACACCTATGGCTCCAAAAAGCTATACTATGCACAGCAGTAACCTCTCTGGTAAACCATTTCAGCAGATGGGATAAACCAGGTTGAGGGTAGCCAAGAGGTCTCAAATACTACAGGGAGTGAAGGGGATGTCTACCTCAAGCATTTAAAGACTTTCCCTAATGAAATGGATGAATGAGAAGAATTTGTTGCAATGGTTATGAGGCAGGTGAAGTAGATGATATGGAGAGATTAGATCTTGGTTAGACATTGAAGACACCAAAGGCATACACTGCATTTTGAGTCAAAAGTCATCTTGACTCTTGTCTTGTCACTGGATAGTGGTGGCTCTGGAATATAGACTGAGGCTGAAGACTTCATGCAACTCTGCCTCACTTCAATCCAAGTTATGCACAAATTAAAAGACATCACTGAGTTATTTTACCATTTCTATATATCTCAAAGCCCTGTGGTGATGGGTGAGTGATAAAATAGCAGGTGTAGATACACTGGGAGCTGTAGACAGAACCTTGCATACAAGTGGCCCACACCATGGAGTTATTTCCTCACTAGAAAGAACAGTGGCATTCAGCAGGTCCCTGGGAGTCTGAGCAGCCTTTGAAGGATTGCAATGCTCACTTCCATGTGTGAGGAAAGGGTTAGAAAATGTGTCTTAAAAATTTTTGGCTTATCCAACTCTGACTTGATTACCATGGCAGGGGGAATCCCACTTGAAGCACTGAATGCAGTTGAAACGCTAAAAAATGTACAAAAACTTTCAAAAAGTTGATTCCACTCATGTTCAGTACATGGAAGCTGTGAACACTTATAATCAACACAAAATCCAGTAGATTTGAAAGAAGAGCTGTTCTGATTGCAAGAGAACTCAAAAAGGTATTGTATCCAAATAGCAGCCCTGAGTAAAACAAGGCTGGCAAATGGAAGTCAGCTTACTGAATTAGAAGCTGTATATACATTTCTCCTGGAGTGGCCACAGTGAAAGGGAATACCATGAAGCTGGTGTAGGTTTTACAATCAAAACTAATCTAGTAAACAAGTTCACATGTCCTCCAAAAGGAGTGAATGGCAGGCTTATGACAATGTAATAGCTACTTGCAGGAAAATGCCACGCAGGAAAATAAGCACTGTTTATGTTCCCAACATGATGAACAATAATGAGGTCAAAGAACAATTTTCTGAATATCTGGAGAATCTTATCTTCAATGGGCCAAAAGAGGACAAACTTATAATTCTGTGGATTTTAATGATAGAATAGGCTCAGACTATCAGACATGGCATAGAGTCCATGGGAGGAATGAAGTTATAAAAATCAATAGCAATGGGCATTTACTATTGAAGACTAGAGTATTTCATGAACTTCTCAACACCAACACTGTATCCCATTTACCTAAATACAATAAAACTTCATGGATACACCCTTGCAGCAGCAAACATTGGCATTTAAGAGACTGTGTAATTATAAGGAGAAGAGACAGACAAGATGTGAAAGTGACAAAGAAATTATGTCATGCACAGTACAGATCTAATCATACTTATTCTCTCAAAGCTGAATACTCACATTCAACAAAGGCAGCAGCCAGCAAAAAAGACTACTAGAAGAATGAATATCAACCGATTAAATTGCTTCTATGAGAGGAAACAGTTTGTTGGCAACTTAGAGGGAAAGTTGAACCAACACACAATTGGCAACAATAGAGCAGAAAAGGTGTAACTTTCAGAGATTTGGGATACTGTACTGTATTTGCTCTTCTGGGTCAAAACACTCACAAATATCAAGACTTGTTTGATGAAAATGATGGGGAAATTCAGGAACTGCTAAATAAGAGAACTCTACAAGCAGTGGATAGTTCATCCATCTCTAAAAATGTAACATTCAATTCTATCAAAAGAAAAATACAGTGAAAACTTGGAGAAATGTGGGATTCTTGGCTTAGTAAGAAGACAGATGAAATTTAGTTGTATGCTGGTAGTAACAATCCAAAGTGTTTTTTATGGTGCATTGAAGACTTTTTATGGGGCAAAGACCTATGGTGCATTTCAACTACTCAGTGCAGATGGTACCACACTTATTAGGACATGGTTCTAGAGAGAAGGCCTGAACAATTCCATAATGTTCTCAACAGACCATCATCAATCAATACTAAAACTGTTAACAGTTTAGTTCAAGTTAAAATCAAGCACTCCCTACCTGAAGTTCCAAATGAATGCAATTAGGCTACTTTTATGTGATAAAGCATTGGGTGCTAATTCTATTCCCTGAGATTTACAAGGTATGTGGAGAGGTCCATTGCTTATACAAAAGCTGACTAAAATTTTCCAGATTATATGGTAAAAGGAGGTTACACTCAGGGAGTTCAAAGATACTCCATTGCCCATCTTTATAAAGATAAAGAGAATAGATTGTCCTGTGATAATCATAAGGGGGGGCATTCTTTTTTAGTCACTGCTGGCAAGATGCTTGCCAGAATCCTCCTTAATAGGAAAAAGGTCATCTGCCTGAGAGCCAGTGTAGCTTCATGAGGGGCTGAGGAACAGTTCATATAGTTTTTATTGCCTCACAACTCCAGGAGAAATGCCAAGACAGAACAGAAGTTTGTATACAACATTTGTAGATCTGGCCAAGGCCTTAGGTACTGTCAATTATGAGGGCTAATGGAAAATTATGTCAAAATTTAGTTGCCCAGAGAAATTCATCAGTATCGTATGTCATCTTCATTATGGCATGCTTATCCAGGTTGTGGACAATGGACAGGGCTCTCAAGCTCTCCAGTCACCAGTGGAGTGAAAAAAAAAGTTGGGCTCCTATTCCAATGCTTTTTATCATGATATTTTCAGCCACGTTGTCAAAAACTTTCAGTAAGAACAAATATGGAATAAAAGTCAGCTACCACACATGATAAATTCTTCAACTTGAAAGGGCTATAAATCAAAATTAAATTGGAGTGTTAGTGCAAGATTTTTTTACTTATAGATAACTGTTCACTCAATTCAGCCTCCGAAGATGAGCTGCAACAAAGTATGGTTTGATTTTCTGCTGCTGCTTGTGCTAATTTTGACCTAACAGTTTACACCAAGAAAACACAGTTCCTCCATCATCCAGCATCATACCATCCATATGTGGAACCATGAGTTACAGCAAATGATGAAGTTTTGAAAACTGTGCATAAATTCATGTACTTTGGCATTATACATTCCAAGGATGTCTACATTGATAATGGGATTGACACACACAATGCCAGAATTAGTTCAGTGTTTGGGAGGTTCTAAGGGAAAGTGTGGGAGAGGAGAAGTATTAAATTGGCTCTCAAACTGAAGTTCTATAGAACCATTGCAATGACCTCATGATTGTATAACTGGGAAACCTGGACAATATAGGAGTACCATGCCAGGAAACTGAATAGCTTCTATTTGAATTGTCTTAGAAGAGTCTGAAGATCTCCTGGTAGGATAAGAAACCAGACCCTGAGGTCTTTTCTTTGTCTAAAACGCTAAGCATTCCAATTCTACTACAGAGAGCATAACTCCTTTGAACTGGCCACATTGTTCAAATTCCAAATGTATGCTTGCTGAAAAGTTCATTTTATGAAGAATTCATACAAGTGCTCACAAGGTGATCAGAAATAAATGATGTAAGAACACTCTAAGGGTCTCTCTTAGGAACTTTAGAATTGATTGTATAACATGGAAGATACTGGCACAGGACTGCCTAGCATGGCATGCCCTCATAAGAGAAAGTGCTGTGCTCTGTGAGCAAAAGAGAATTGAATTATCTTAGGAAAAATGTGAGATGTAAAATGTTAGAGTCCAATCCAAATGTTCATAGGAACCGTTTGTGTCCAAGCTGTGGCAGAACATGCCAAGCTCATATTGGTCTGATCAGCCTCAGTTGGACACACTGTGACTCAAATCTCACATATTAATGACTTTTTGATCCACTTTGAGAACAAGGAACACCAATCAATCAACATGTCAAATCAATTGCCTTCTTAATAGGGGATTTGGAGAAAAGAGGAAAAGGGGGGAGAGCATTTGGAACTCAAAATGTGAAAAAAAATTATTCAAAATGTTTTTTTAACATATAATAGGGAAAATAAAATATTAAATAAGTTTTTAAAGAGGGTATTAAGTATTATTATCTATATTATCTATGAAATGGTAAATTTCTGAGCATGGTCAATGGAAAATTCAACAGAAGCCTGAATATGTCACTCTTCCACTGAGAAAATATTCTATGAATATCTATTGTCTTTAAGATTAAACCCATCTATATATTGACCTCCTCCTGACACTCCAATCTCTATGTAGAATATAAATCTTTGAAGAAGAGTAATGTTTGCTTTTTGGAGGGACATCAAGTAGAGTAGTTGGCATATGGTATTTAGTGAATTGTACTATTTATTGTACATGTTTAACATATACTGGATTACTTGCCATCTAGGAAAGGAGGTGTGGGATAGAAAGAGAAAAAAATTGGAACACAACATTTTACAAGGGTGAATGTTGAAAATATCTATGCATATGTTTTGAAAATAAAAAGCTTTAATAAAAAAAGATTAAAACATTGGCGCTCTTTGAGTGAAGACCATTTCAAACTTATGAATGGATTATATTTCAGAGTATATATTTATATGCCAACTGATTATGTTGTAAGAAATCTCTGCATGATGATTCCAGAAACATCTCTTAAACATTTTTCTTTTTCATAATTTTTCTCTAATTCCATTTCTGAACCTGATGATTTTTTAAAGCATGTAGGGTTTGTAATTTTGGTTTTATAGTGTGCTTCATGACAGGTCTCTAAAAGAAGAAGGGTTGGGTGGGAAGAAATGAGGCTGTGGAGGAGATATGAATTTGGAGGACTATTGCATTAAAAACAGTTCTTATGCTTATAAATTGATGGATTGTAATTATTTATTCATTTAAGGACATTATATTGTAAGATTAGGATTTATTGACTGATGTTAAATATGAATAATGACAGTCTTTTGAATTTTTATTAAAACTTTTAACTATAACTTTTTTTAAAAAATCCATCTTGTTAAACATATTTACACAATACTTAAATATGTGCTTGTTTTTTAATGTAACATTCTATTTTCATTTGCAATGATTGAATTCACTAGAAAATATGAAAAACAGAAAAACCCTTTTTACAATAATAACCTATCATTTTATAGCAAAACAAAAAATACAAAATATAAAAGATTTTTATTCATTTGAAATCTTTGAACTCATAAATCCTGGTAAATAAATATTTTTAATAAAATTCATTTTATTTAATGCAGAATCTTATTCTCCTTGTTCTCTCCCCATGCCAGTGCTTCAGTCCTGCCTCCTACCTCATAAATTCCTAGCCTGAACACATAACTCTTATCTAACACTCTCATGGCAGGAGCTCCCATTGACTTCAAAATGGCAAAGCCTTTTTCCCCTCCTCACATATCCATATTCATCAACTCTTTGGTGCCAGTGGCCAAGTTGTATTTTTAATCATATTAATCATTAGATCCCACTTCTTGGACATGTAGGAGTATTTCTAGATACCAGATATATATTAAATTAAATATTGCTAGAAAACCACAGTCTACTCACTCAAGCTTGGAAAATATTAAAAGTTACATTACATTAGCTTTTGTTGTGAAAGCATTTTACAATGCCACTGTTCAATTTTTTTTTTCCAGTCAGAAAAAAGAAAGAAAGAAAAGAAGGAAGGAAGGAAGGAAGGAAGAAAGAAAGGAAAGAAAGAAAGAAAGAAAGAAAGAAAGAAAGAAAGAAAGAAAGAAAGAAAGAAAGAAAGAA
>JAJPUD010014530.1:0-17580 GCA_023553655.1 Myrmecobius fasciatus | reverse complement strand
GAAAGAAAGAAAGAAAGAAAGAAAGAAAGAAAGAAAGAAAGAAAGAACAAAAAGAAGGAATAAGAAAGAAGAAAGCAGGGAAGGAAGCAAGGAAGAAAGGACAGAAAGAAGCAATGAATGAAAGAAGGAAGGAAGAAAGGAAAGAAAGAGGGAGGGAGGAAAGGAGAAAAAGAAGGAGAGAAGAAAGAAAGGAAAGAGGGAATAAAGGACAGGAGGCAAGGAAAGAAAGAAATAACAGAAGAAGGAAGGAAGGCAGGAAGGAACAAAAGAAGAAAAAAAGGAAGGAAGGAAATGAAACAAAAGAAAAAGAAGAGAAAAAAAAGAAGAGAAAAACCCCTATATTTTTCCCAAAACTGAATTGAAAAATATATTTTTGTGAATTTCTCTTGCCCTCAGTGACTGGGACATATGCAAAAAAGGAGTGACTAAGATTGGCAAGGAGATGTCAAATGAATTTATGTCAGATAAGTTAATGAAATATATGATATTTAATCTGGCAAAGAAAAGACTTAAATAAATGAAATAAAACATTGGAGTGATTACAAAAAAGAATAGACTTATTCAGTTTTTCAGAGAGAGAAAAATTATAGCCCCACTATGTGAAATTTATAGGGATCAGAACTCAAAATCAGAAGAAAGTCCTTAACAATGTCCCCAAATGTAATGAATTCACAATCTAATGAATTGTCTTGAAAGAACAACTCTACTTCATTTTACTTCTTCCTCCCACCTCATTAACATTACCAGAATGCCATTCTATCAACAGTCAAGGATGCCATACCATGGTGGCTGTTTATATGTATTTAATTTATATTAATTATTTTATTATATATTTTATATATTGATATTAATATATTATGTTTTATATTTAATTTACATTTATTATAATACAACTGGCATCAGAATACACCAGCATAATACTATTCATGATCTATACAATGTTTATTGTGTAGTTTCCTCTCCTGCTATTGTTTTTACCAAAATTATTTATCAAATCCTTCTCATTCAGCATATGACATTTCTATTGAAAATTCTTTGGGTTGGCAGTTTTCTAAATTTCTAAAGTACATATCCTATTCTGTTGATCCTCTCCCCAATCTCATGAATTCCCTGGTTTCTTTAATGACTATTCTCAAATCTCATCATTCTCCTCTAAATTTATTGCCTTGCCTCTGAGTTTACTTTCCATTTATATTGCTTATATCTCATATCCATATAGTTGTTTTCATGTTGTCTTCTCCTTTACATTGGTAAATTCTAGAGCACAAGGATGATGATAATGAATGATTTTTGTCTTTTTTACTCCCAGAATTTGTCAGTCTGTCATATAATAAACAGTTTTACTAATTTAAAAAATTAACAAATGATACTATTTTATTTTTCCCCAGATAATCACAAGAAAAAAAAATTGGCAGTAATTTTCACATGATTTTGAGTTCCAAAATTTTCCCCTCCCCTCTTTCAAAGAAGGTTGGCAATTTGATTTCATTTATAAATGTGTTGTCATGTAAGACATTTCTACATTAGTCACAGTTGTGAATGAAGAAATAGATCAAAAGAAAAAAAAGACAATAAAGTAAGTGAAAAAAAAAAAACATTTTTTGATCTGCACTCAGAGTCTCCATTCTCTATTTGGATATGGTTAGCAGTTTTCAACCTAAGTATTCCAGAGATATCCTGGAAAATTTCATTGCTGAGAATAGTTGTGTCATTTAGAGCTGGTCATGTTACAATATTACTATTTCTTTGTACAAAGTACATTTTACTTTGTATCAGTTCATGGAAGGTTTTTCAAGTTTTCTGAGAACATTCTGCTCATTTCTTATAGCACAATAGTATTCCATCATAAATATATACCACAATTTTTTCATCTATTCCCTAATTGATGGGCATCCTTTCCATTTCCAATTCTTTGCCATCCAGAAAAGAACTGCTATAAAGGTCCTTTTCCTCTTTGTTTTTTATCTCTTTCGGTATACAGATGCAGCAGTGGTATGGCTACACCAAAGAGTGTGCATAGTTTTATAGTTCTTTGGGCATAATTGCAAATTATTCTATAGAATGGTTGAATAAATTCACAACTCCATCAAAATTGCATCAATGTCTCATTTACCCCACATTCTTTCCTTTTGTCACTTCCCTTTTCTGTTCTATTAGCCAAACTAATAGGTATGTAGTAGTATCTCAGAATTTTTTCATTTTTCTAGTCAGTTTGCTAGAACATTTTTTCATATGGCTATAGATAGTTAAGATTATTTCATCTGAAAACTGTTCTTATCTTTTGACCATTTATGAATTAAGCAATGGATCTTATTTTTAAATATTTGACTCAGTTCTCTACATTTAAGGCATGAGGTTTTTCATGGAGAGATTTGTTTTATTTTTTTCACAAATACACTTACTTTATTTTCCCTCTATTTCTTCTCTTATCTTTCTTCTTTCATCTTGTTCCTCCTTAAAGTGCTTTGCTTCTGATTACCATCTCCCCCAAACTTCCCTCCTTTTATAAGCAACCCCCATCTCTTGCACTTCTACTATCCTGTAGGGTAAGATAGATTTCTATACCCAATTGAATTTCATGTTACTCCATCTTGGAAACAATTCTGATGAGAGTAAGATTGTTCACTCTCCCTCAATTCTCTTTTCTTTCCCTCTAATATAAAAGATTTTTCTTGCCTCTCTTACATGAAATTATTTATCCCACTCTATTTCTCCCTTTCTTTTAGTCCAAATACCTTCTTCACTTACCCTTTAATTTACTTTTTAGTTATTATCCTTTAATATTCAACTAACACCTAGCATCTTCCCATGTAGAAATATAAACAGTTTAATCTTATGATGTTTCTTATGATTTCCCTTTTTTGTTTATCTTTGTATGATTCTCTTTAGTTCTGTATTTGAAAGTCAAATTTTCTATTCAGTTTTGGTCTTTTTATTTAGAATGCTTGATTTTTTTTTATTTCTTTGAATATACAATTTTCCCCCTGAGAGATTATACTCAGATTTTCTGGGTAGATGATTCCTGACTGTAATCCTAGCCTCTTTGACTTTAGGAATATCATAATCTAAGCCCTCTTATCCTTTAATAAAGAAGGTGATAAATCTTGTGTTATTCTGACTGTGTTTCCATATTACTTGAATTTTTTGTTGCTAGTTGCATGTAACATTTTCTCTAGAATGTGGCTATAATATTCCTTGGAGTTTTTCCTTTTGGATTTCTTTAGGAGTCGATTGAGGATTTTTTCAAGTCTTATCTTATGCTCTAGTTTTTGAATATCAGGGCAGTTTTTCTTGAAAATCTCTTGAAAGATTATATCTAAGTTCTTTTTTTTTATCATTATATCAGGTAGACCAATAATTTTGAAGTTATCTTTCTTGGATCTATTTTCCTGGTCAGTAGTTTTTACAATGAGATATTTCACATTGTCTTTTTTTCTTTGTTTTGTTTTATTTTCTTATAAAGTTGTTAGCTTCCATTTCCTCAATTCTAATTTTTAGGAATTAAATTTTAAGTAACTGTTTCTTTTAGTAACCTCTTGAACTTCCTTTTTCATTTGTCCAATTCTACTTTTAAAGTAATTGTTTTCTTTAGTGAATTTTTTTCCATTTGACCAATTCTGCTTTTTAGAACTTTTTCTCCTCATTGGCTTTGGCCTAGTCTGTTTTTTTAAGTTATTATTTTTTTCAGTATGTGTGTGTGTCTCCTTTACCAAGTTGTTGACTTGTTTTTCATGATTTTCTTGCATCACTCTTATTTGTTTTCCCAATTTTTCCTTTATTCTTTTATTTGATTTTCAAAATTCTTTTTGAATCTTGGAGACTTTGTATGTAGGAGATTTTTTTTTTATGTAGGAGATTTGACTTTGTTATCTTCTTCAGCATGGTTTTTGGTCTTTCCTTTCACTGTAGTGATGTTCTATGTTAAAAATTATTTTTTTATTATTTGTTTGTTTCCCCAGCCTATTACTTGATTACTAACTCATTGTTGAAGTAGGAATCTGCTTTCAGGGTGGAGGGTGGAGTGTCCTAAGCTTCAGGGGTTTTGTGCAGCTCTTTTCAAAAATACTGCTAAAGACCTGTAAGTTTTCAATTCTTCCAAGGTAATGTGATGTAACTCCCACTCTTCTGTCCCACACTCTAACTTGTGGGTGACCACAGGAATTCATTTTTTCCCTGGAACTGTGAGGAAGATGCATGCTCTACTATGACTGCCAACTCTTCTGGGCTATTGCTCCTCCTTGGCATAGGATTGCCAACCAAGACTGCAATCTGTATTTGAGTATGGGCAAAGCACAGAGCCCTACCTCAGTGCTAGCAAAGAGACCATTATAATCTTTTTCTGACCAACTGTTGAACCTCTTCCTCTCTGTGGACTTAGAGCTCTGGAAGTCACCTCCATTCCTGCTGCTGATTCTATGGCTCCCAAGTCCACCTCTTACTTTCTCAGAACTGTACTGGCTCCACCTGCACCAGACTGCATTCCCCTCTTACCCTAATGTGAAAAACATTTTTGCCAACCTTCTAAGTTATCCTGGCTTGGAAAATGTTTCTGTTTTTATTTTATTTGTTGTGTGTGTGTGTGTGTGTATGTGTGTGTGTATTGTCTGAAACTCAAAAATTTGTTTAGTCGTTATTTAAAAGTATTTAAAGAGGAGAGCTTAAGTGAATCCCTGCCTTTATTACACTATTTTGATACTGCCTCCATAATAAACACTTAATGAATGTTTGTTGGCAACTTGAACTGGTTTGCATGTCAACTTCTGGGATTCATTCCTACTGGAACCTATTTTTCTTGAGATTAAATACTTATGGGGAAGATCCTGGGAAGATGGCAGAGTATATCTGTAAATTTCAAGCTCTCCAAATTACCCTCACAAAAAGAATAAATTTGTACCTAGGGCAAACATGGATTGGTGAAAATCCAAAAAGACTTGGGATGGAAGAGGGGTCTTCTGAGGCAACCCAAGAATATTCCAGAAAAGACCCCTGAAAAGGATTAACCAGTGTGAAGTGCAAATACCTCCAGGCGAACTCTGCAGAAATAGGGATCCCTGGGGCTAGCTGGATTTGGCTGGAACCTCAGAAAAAAACAACAGAAACTTAAATCTTAACGTGTCAGGGATCTGAATCAAGAAAGATTGAGTGAGGCTGGGCTGTTTGGGAACACCAGAATGAGCTCTGCTGCAGAAAGGAGCTCATGGGATAGCAAATAAGACAGATGGTTCTGCAAAGGTGGAGGGGTAGTAATGCTGCTGACTGCAAGCACTTGCAGATAAGGGGAGCTTTTAGTTTGAGGTTCCAGGTCAGAGTGAAGAGCTGAAGTGAAGCTAGTGGCACCAGCCCCCATGCCACCATTAGAGGTGCTTGTACTAATGCTTTTCATTAAAAAATTAATAAATCATCAAAAAAGAAATAACCCAACCATATAAATTTGCCATAAAAACAGGATAGACCACTGTTTATCTTCAGAGAAGGATACTTCCTTCTATCTAAAAGAGTAACATTAAATGACTATTGGCCAAGAGAGATTTTATAAAAGAGTGCAAAAAGGAATTTAAAAATCAAATGAGACATGGAAGAACAAAAAAAAGGTAAAAATAAAAATCATCTAAGAAAAACAAGAAAATTATGGGAAAAGAACATATTCACCTAGAAAATGAGAGATAGAGTCTTAAAAATGGAAATAACTCTTTGAAAATTAGAATTGGGCAAGGGGAAACAATGAAGTGATAGACAGCCAAGAAATAACAAAACAGAATATAAAGAATGAAAAAATAGGATAGAATATGAAATATCTTATAAGAAAATCAACAGATCTGAAGAGCAAATAAAGAAGAAAAAATATAAGGATAATTGGATTATCTGAAAGCTATGACCAAAACAAAACAAAACAAAACAAAACAAACAAAAAAAAAAGCCTTGATATAATAATGCAAGAAATAATCCAAGAAAAATGTCTTGGAATGATAAAGCAGGAAGGAAAAGCAGAAACAGAAAAAAATCCACCAATCACCACCCCACAGAAATCCTTTGTAGAAAACACATAGGAATATTATTGCCATATTTTGAAATCTCCAGATTAAAGAGAAAAATTTTGCAAGAAACAAGGGGAAAAAAGCTTATCCAAATATGCTGGAGCTATAATTAGAATTGTATAGGACTTAACAGCAGCCACAATAAAAGACTGCAGGTCCTAGAATCATATATACTGACAATCAAAATAACCAGGCCTGTGACCAAAAATATCATATCTAGTAAAACTATCCATAAGATTGAACAACAAAGAAAAAATGAGCATTAGAAAAACTTGCAGTTTCAGGACTTTCAACCAAATTCAAACTCATTAGAAAATTTAGCATATAATAGCCAATATCCAAGATTAATTTCAAGGAACTAAATATGGATAAATTGTTTATGTTTTTCAAATAGAAATGTAAAAAATATATTTAAGATTGGTATCAGTAATTGGGTAGGTCAAAAGAAAGATTTATACAAATGAGGTTCAAAGAAAGAATAAACACAGAGGCATTAAAGCAGAGAGAAGGACTCATAGTTCTAAAAATCTACTCACATTGGGAAATAGTTAAGTAGGCAACACTACATATACACCACAAAGGGCATAGCACCCTCCAAAATCTATAAAGATATAAGGGGGGAGAGAAAATACAAGTATGAGGGAAGAAAATAAGAGAGGGATCCATGTGTGAGGGGAGATTAAGTAATACAGAGGAAAATTAAAGGGTAGAATTAAAGTAGAAGACTTAGCAGAGGGAGGAAAGAAAAGATGTACATAAGCACTATAAAAAACATGAGACACCATGACTCAGAGCAGGTGTCAAATTTATTAGAAAAAAAAGTACACTAGTAGTCACTGATTTTAAACACAGGCAATGTCAAACTTAAATCAAAAGAGAAATTTGCATTACATCTCAGTCATACTAATATTGTTTTAGATGTATTTTTATATGTAGGAAAATGCATGCATGTGTATGAGTATGTACATGTATATATGTATATATGTATATACATATATATGTATATGTATATATATGTATATACATATATATATATATATATATGTGCTTAACTATAACCTACTTGGGGGGGAGGATGAAAAGGGGAAATAATAAACTAAAAAATGCAGCAGAGAAGAAATGAACAAAAGAAAGCACAAAAAAATGCAGTATAGAACAAAAGAAAAAAAGAAAGCAAAAAAAAAGATACTCATGAACATTTCTTTTTTTCCTAAAAAAATTGTTTATTTTTAATACACGTTGCTTTATGAATCATGTTGGGAAAGAAAAATCACAGCAAAAAGGAAAAACCAGGGGGGAGATTAAAAAAAAAAAACAGGAAAGAAAAGGTGAATATAGCATGTCCTGATTTACCTTCAATCTTATTAGTTCTTTTTCTGGGTGCAGATGGCATTTTCTGTATAGTCTATTGGGATTGCTTTGGATCACTGAACCACTGAAAAGAATAAAGTCTTTCATAGATGATCATCACACATTTTTGCTGTTAATTGTGTACAATATATCCCAGGTTCTGCTTGTTTTGCCCAGAATCAGTTCATGTATATCTTGCTAGGCCTTTCTAAAATCAGGTTGCTCATCATTTTTAATAGAAAAATAATACTCCATTATCTTCATATACCACAACATGTTCAACTATTCCCCAACATTTACCAATTCTTTGCTACCACATGAATATAATTTCTTCTACTATCATATATTCTTTCTTGAGCTAGAAATTTATTGTTATATATTTTGAATCCTCCCTGAAGTTCTGCTGGGCACATGACAATGTACTGTTCTGTTCTGCTTTTTTTTCTTCCTTTTCTATCTTTCTTTTTTCTATTCTAAATTTGAAAAAAAAAATAAACAACAACAACAACAACAAAAAGACATTAAATACTGATGATAAGGTTTAAGAGTTTCAAAGATATGCCATCTTTGGGGGTCAAGAAGGCAATTGGAACTCAAAATCTTATAATGAGTGAATTTTGAAAATTATCTACATTTCAGTAGGGAAAAAATAAAATATTATTAAATGTTAGATGAAGAGTAGGGGGGAGGAGGAAAGAGTTGCAAAGATAAACCAAACTTTTGAAGAGAATGTTATAAAGCTATAAAAGGTGTTAGTCCTAAATAAGATAAGAACCCACTTTTTCTTTTTCCTAGATTTTGGCTTCTATTTCTCTTGTAAATTCATCCCTAAGTTCTTATCACGTAAATCATCAATGACATTTTTAAAAATGTCCTTATGTTAATTTTCTTTAGAGAATATATGCAATATATTAAATGATATCTTCTGATTCTTTTCTTTTTTTCCTCCTGGAAATCAATATGGTATTTTCATTATATTCATTTTCATTATATGACCATTCCTCCTATTTTTATGAATATTTTTATGAATATGAATATATGAATTTCCTTGGTTTTGTCTTTTATACATTTCTTATATATAGCTAAGATTTATATTAATTTTTTGTTTTTTCATTCAGTCATTTTTCAGTCATGTTCAATTCTTTATGACTCCACTTGGGGTTTTCTTGGCAAAGTGGAGTAGTTTTCTCTTTCCTTCTCCAGATCATTTTATAAATTAGGATGAGGCAAACACTGTTAAGTGACTTGTTCAAGGTTCCACAGCTAGTAAGTGTCTGAGGTCATATTTGAATTCAGGAATATTTAGTTTGCCTCTAATCTATTAGTATATCAGCTGAGTCTTCTTATTAAATAGATTTTCTCATTTCATCTCTACAATAACTATGTAAGATAGACATCATTATTATCTACATTTTACTAAGGGGAACTGAAACTAAGAGAGATTAACTGATTTATTCAAGGTTATAGAGCAAGTAAATATATGATGCCAGATTATTAGAACTCCAATCCAATCCTCTTTTCATTATTCTATGTACCTGTGTTCTAGTTATGTGTCTGTGTTCTAGTTATATTTAGTAATTGTTAAAGACTAGCATATATGTCTTTATTTCTTTGCATTGTCATCTTTGTAGCCAGAAATTGTGTTTCTTCTGCAAATATGGTGTGTCTTGCTTTGTAGTTGTACATCATCACCAGGAGAATATTTCAGTGTACCAATGGATACTTATGTACCACCAAGATTAAATTTAAAAGCCCCCATTGAGCATTTGAAGATTGATATTCCTAAAGCATAGGGTCACCATACCAACTTCTGCTCAAAAAACTCCAGTGCTTCCCTATTGTTATTAGAATAAAAATAGAAAAATCTTCTTTTTGGTTTTCAAAATCCTTTCAAAATCCAGCTTCATTCTCTTATTCCAGACTTATTCTGTATTATTTTCCTTCAGGAACTTTATGTGCCAGCCAAAATAGCCGACTTCTTATTGCTTGTATAACAAACTGAAACTATCATCTTCTTGACTTTTCACAGACTATTTTTCATGCCTGGAATGTTGTATCACTTTACCTCGAATTCTTGGAACTCTCTGTCCCTTCAAATTTCAACTCAAATATCCCATCATCTAAGAGGCCCTTACTGATCCCCCTACTATTAATATCTCCTATTGCATAATCTTCTATGACATATTTTTTTTCATTTCATTCCCCCAATCACTATATAAGATGGCATTATTATTATCTCTATTTTACTAACAGGAGCTAAGAAAGATTAAGTGATTCTTCAGAGAATAGAGAATCCTCTATTGATTTTTATGTGTGAATGCTGTTTTTTTAAATCACAAAGAAAATATTTTTTTGTAACTACAATCAGAAAGACCTTCATTTAAATCTGGCCTCAGTAATTACTAGCTGTGTGACCCTTAATGAATCACTTAACTACTGTTTGCCTCAGTTTCCTCATCTGTAAAATGTGGATAACAATAGTATCTAAAAATTAAATGAAATAATTATTATAAAACATTTAACACAGTGCCTGGCACCTATTAAACAGTTTATTAATATTATTTATTATTTTCATTTTTATTCTAATAAATCATGTTCTTTGAGAATCAGAATTATTTTGTCTATATATTCCATTCATTTAGTACCCAGAAGATGCTTAATAAATGTTTATTGATCAGTTGACTGCAAGTTGCTTTTGTTTTCTTTGTTACCCTTTTTTGTTACCTTTGTGAGAGACAGTTTAATATATTGGCTAAAGAGATGATTTCAGAACCAGGTAGACCTGAGTTGATATTGTGCCACTGACACATCCTATCTGTTCAACCTGAATAATTTTCTTAACCTCTAAATGCTCCAGGCAATTCTCCGGCTCTAAATTTCTGAACAGATACAAGATGCATTAGGAAGGGAATATCCTGACTAGGAATTGTCTGCATCTATGAAATCATAGGCATTACTACAAACATGCACACAAACACACATTCATATCTATGTGTTTAGAGAGATAAATAGATAAAAATGACAGAGACAGAGAGATAGATATTATTTACAGTTTTTATATTCTTTTGAATCCTTCCCTCCTGTTGAATTATCTTAGACACTGATCCTTGAAACCCATTTAAATTGGTGAAATTTTTAATAATTCATGTCAGAGATAAAGTATAGACATCATCATTCTTGTAGTATAGGACATTTTTTTTAGAGTTAGTATTTCTCTACTTAATAACTATCCATACTCTAATGAGGTAGCACAATGAATTGAGTGCTGGGCTTGGGGTTGGTAAGATCTGAGTTCAAATTCCACTTCAGACACATACTAGTTATGTGACCCTGGAGGTCAGTTTCTTTATTTTTAAAATAGAAATAAATAATAGCACCTACCTCCCAGCATTGTTGTGAGGATCAAAAGAAATAATAATTGAAGGTACTTAGCATAGTACTAGCACATAGTAAATTTTATATAAATGTTAGTTATTATTATTTTTTTAATTTTTATTACCCTCTCCTCTTGCCTGGTAACCTTTCTTTCCTGCCCTGCTCCTATTCAAAAAAAAAAGGATAGAAATCCTTTATCCTTGTTAGGTTTTCAGTCATTAAACTTCCAATTTCCTAGCTAATTAAAGACTTCTCACTTTTGATAATTACCTTGCCTGAGAAAACCTCTGACACTCCTTGTAATGTAATGTGTAATGATATCTTGACCCACAACTGCCTGATGGATAGATTCAAGATAGCGTGGTAATTCTAAATATCAAGTTCTTACTGAGAGCAGTCATTCACAAGACCAACATTGACTCCTTCCCCTTGCTATGGATTTAAGTCCATTGATTCTACAATAATATCCCATGATGTATCTCTTTCCTTGACTTTCCTACCCCTGCTTTGGAAGTATCAGTTTCATTGAAGATTCAGTACACTATTCAGTTATAGTCTCCTTTCTCTCCTTTACACCTCCTCCTAGAGAGCCTCAATTTTATCTAGATGGCCTTCCTACAAATGCATCAAATAAAAGGGTCAATTGTTTAGTACTGACTGATTCATTCTTCTTCAAAATATCTTTAAATCATGATAATATACAATTGGACATAGTCAATGAGTTCATTTGTTTCGAAGGAATATATATACATATATTATATTATTATTATTATAAGAGAGGGCTTCTACTGCAGTGTGAAAAGGGGGAGGGCCTAGTTTAGTAGGTAATGACAGATATATTAAAAATGAAAACCTCCCAACATATTTTTCTTCAAATGTACTGAAAATCTGTGTAAAAATAGAAGAGATGCACATTTAGAGCACTTTGGTTTCTATTTTGTTAAATCATAAACATAAATATGTATGTGATCATACATATATATTCATCTTTTTTAATTGTACATGAAAGCCCTTTTTATATTAAAATGTTTTGTTTCTTGGTAATTAAGCTCACTACAAAAATAATTTTTAAAAATCCCAATAATGGACTTCAACAATTACATTATCAAAATGCTGCTTGAGAACCTTTTCTGGAAACTGGTGATCTGCAGATCAAACTTTAAGAATACTGACAGACAATATAAATTAATTATCCCCACAGTGCCTATGCTTCAAAAACCATTGACTTGTTCTTCATCTGTCACTTCTCAGAAATCTGTTAAATTCCACTTGCGGTTCCTTTCCAATGATTGTAAAAGATAATTGGGGCCTTCACTCTGCCTATCAGGTCTTGAACTCCCCTGTCTCTTTGGGGGTGAAGAGTGAGAGGGTATATCAGGAAGCCAGTTCCTAAATAGGAGGTAGAAAAGTAAGTAGTAAAGAAGAATAAAACCCTTTGTATAACTACTGAAAACAAATAACTATCAAGAGACCAGGAAAGGGCAAACTCTATGAAAAAAGATAGATTAATACTGGATCAAGCTGAACAAGGATTCCACAGTTGGATTAAAGGGATTAGAAATGGGAGACTGAAGAAGTGGTTTTCCACTGGTTTTCATGCAGGGCCATCTTCCTGGCCCCCTTATCAACCTAATGGCCTCTTCCTGCTTTCTAACTGTGTTCTAACTATGGCATTGTTAAAATACATTAAGTTTCTCCCAGGATAAAAACCACCTTGGAAAACAAAAACCTTGCAGAATCCCAAGAACAGCCACCTTGAAAACAGCACCACAAAAAAATCCAAAACTTTACACAGTGAATCTTCATCCCAATATGGGCAAAGTGTAATTTTAACATAAAGTTTAGAGTGAACAAATAGACTAATAAAATGACAAAACAATGTGAAAATAGCTGCAAGCCAAGTTTCAGAGAAATAATAGTTATTGGACCTAAAGCCAGGAAGAATTCCTAGAAGAGTTAAATAAATAAAACTAGTATATGGAAATTTGGGGAAAGAAATGAGTGATGAAACAAATTATGAAATGTAGATTAACAGCTTTATAAAAGAGTCACAATAATTTACTGAAGAAAATAACTCCTTTAAATCAGAATAGATCAAATGAAAGAGATACCAAAAAAAAAAAAAAAAAAAAAAAAGGTTTCTAAGCATTCCTATTGAAAAGGCCAGAGCTAAACAAAAAAGTTGAAATTCAAACACAAGGTCAGGAGAAGCATAAAAAGGCAAATATGAATGAGTAAACCAAAGGGACTCAATAAAATTAAATCATTTATATTCCTAAATAGGAAGATGATCTATGTAACATTTAATAAATTTATCATTAATAGGATAGTTAGAAGAAATCTACATAGAGGCAATGGGTTTGAGTTGATTGTGTTGGGATAAATTCCAAAAAATAAAAAATAATAATAATGTAGTAATGAGAAAAAGAGATTCACAGGGGGGCAGCTAGGTGGTTCAGTGAATAGAGCACCAGCCCTGAAGTCAGAAAGACCTGAATTCAAATCCAGCCTCAAACACTTAACACTTCCCAGCTGTGTGACCCTGGGCAAGTCACTTAATCTCAATTGCCTCAGCAAAAGAGAGAGAGAGAGAGAGAGAGAGAGAGAGAGAGAGAGAGAGAGAGAGAGAGAGAGAGAGAGAGAGAGAGAGAGAGAGAGAGAGATTCACAGGGAGAAGAAGGAAGAGAAAGATAGAATGTGGAAATTTTTCTAATATAAATTAAACATGCAAGGAGGGGGAAGTGGGAAGGTGGTGGGCAAGGGTTGAATCTCACTTTCACCAGAATTGGTTCAAAGAGGGAAGAATATATATTCACATTTTGGTATAGAAATCTATCTTACCCAATAGAGAGATGAGAGGGTAATAGAATAAGATATAACAAGGAGGGTGGATTAGGATAAGTAGTGATTGGAAGCAAGATAGAATTTTGAGAAGGAGCAAATTAAAGCAAAAGGGGAGAAGGATGGAGAGAAAGAGAAAGAGAGACAGACAGACAAACAGAAAGACAGAGACAGAGAGACAGACAAAGAAAGAGACAAAGAGAAACCCAGAGAGAAATAAACAAAGAAAAATGGGATGGAAGGAAATTTAGTTAGTGATCATAATTGCAAATGTGAATGAGAGGAGCAAATGAATGAAAGTAAATACCAGAATCCAACAATACACTGTGTACAAGAGACACACTTTGGACAAAAAGACACACAGAGTGTTGAAATAAAAGGATGGACAGTCTGTTTTGCTTCACCTGAAATGAAGAGGGCAAAGTTGATAATCATAATCTCAGTCAGAGAAAAGAAAAGAAAAAAAATAGATCAAATTTGGAAGAGACAATCATTTTGCCAAAAAAGTATGTTAGATAATGAAGAGATATTTTTAAAATATATATAGCATGTTTCTCTGATAAAGGGATCATTTTTTTTTTTGCTGAGACAATTGGGGTTAAGTGACTTGCCCAGGGTCACACAGCTAGGACGTGTCTGAGACCAGATTTGAACTCATGTCCTCCTGACTTCAGGGCTGGTGCTCTATCCACTGCGCCATCTAGCTGCCCCCTAAAGGCCTCATTTTTAAAACATATATGGAACTGATGAAATGTATAAATTTGATAAATGTCCAAAGGATATGACCAAGAAGTTTTCAGAAGAAAAAAACAAACTTGTTTATAGTCATATTAATTTTTTCAATCATTAATGCTTTCAGAAACACAAATTAAAACTACCCCTAGGTACCACCTCACATCTGTAAGAAATGACAAATATTGGAAGGGATGAAGAAAAAGAGGTTCTTAATAAACTATTGGTGGAGTTGTAAACTGGTAAAAAACATTCCACAGAACAATATAGAACTACTCTTAAAGAATTATAGAACCATCTTTACCCTTTGATCCAGCAAAACCACTCTTAGGTCTGTACACCCAAAGAGATCAAAAAAAAATTAGAAGAACCTCTATGTACAAAAATATTTATAATTAGAGTAATAATTAGGAGTTTCTTTGCCCAACTTTATGCCAATAAATTTGATAATGTAAATGAAATGGAGGAATATCTACAAAAATATAGATTGCCCAGATTAACAGAAGAGGAAATAAATTATTTAAATAGCCCTATTTCGGGAAAAAGAAATACAACAAGCTATTAATCAACTCCCTAAGAAAAAATCTCCAAGGCCAGATAGATTTACATGTGAATTTTACCAAACATTCAAAGAACAATTAATCCCAATACTATATAAACTATTCGAAAAAATAGGGAAAGGTGTACTACCAAATTCCTTCTATGACACAGATATGGTGCTGATAGCTAAACCAGGTAGGGAGAAAACTGAGAAAGAAAACTATAGACCCATTTCCCTAATGAATATTGATGCAAAAATTTTAAATAAGATTTTAGCAACAAGATTACAGAAGGTCATCCCCAGGATAATACATCATGACCAAGTAGGATTTATACCAGGAATGCAGGGCTGGTTCAATATTAGGAAAACTATTAGCATAATCAATTATATTAATAACCAAATTAATAAAAATCATATGATTATCTCCATAGATGCAGAAAAAGCCTTTGATAAAATCCAACACCCATTCCTATTAAAAACACTGGAGAGTATAGGAATAAATGGGCTTTTCCTTAAAAGGATTAGTAGTATCTACTTAAAACCTTCAGCAAGCATCATATGTAATGGAGTCAAACTAAAACCATTCCCAATAAGATCAGGAGTGAAACAAGGCTGCCCACTGTCACCATTATTATTTAATATTGTCTTAGAAATGTTAGCTTTGGCAGTAAGAGAAGAAAAAGAGATTAAAGGAATTAGAGTAGGTAATGAGGAAACCAAATTATCACTCTTTGCAGATGACATGATGATATACGTAGAGAACCCTAAAGACTCAACTAAAAAACTACTAGAAACAATTCAAAACTTTAGCAAAGTGGCAGGATACAAAATAAATCCACATAAATCATCAGCATTTTTATATATTACCAATAAAGTTCAGCAGCAAGAGATACAAAAAGAAATTCCATTCAAAATAACTTGATAGTATAAAATATTTGGGAATTTATCTGCCAAGAGATAGGAACTCTATGAACTAAACTACAAAACACTTTCCACAAAAATGAAATCAGACCTAGTCAATTGGAAAAACTTAAAATGCTCATGGGTAGGCCGAGCGAATATAATAAAAATGACAATACTACCCAAACTAATTTACTTATTTAGCGCCATACCAATCAAACTCCCAAGAAATTATTTTACAGATCTAGAAAAAATAGTAGCAAAGTTCATTGGGAAAAACAAAAGGTCAAGAATTTCAAGGGGATTAATGAAAAAAAAGGCTGACGATGGTGGACTTGCTGTACCAGATCTAAAACTATATTATAAAGCAGCGGTCATCAAAACCATATGGTACTGGCTAAGAAATAGAGTAGTCGATCAGTGGAATAGGATAGAATCACAAGACAAACTAGGCAATAACTATAGCAATTTGGTTTTTGATAAACCCAAAGACCCCAGCTTTTGGGATAAGTATTCACTATTTGACAAAAACTGCTGGGAAAACTAGAAACTAGTGTGGAAGAAATTAGGGCTTGACCCACATCTAACACCACATACCAAGATAAGATCTAAATGGGTTCATGATCTGGATATAAAGAGTGATACTATGGGTAAATTAGAGGAATGTAATATAGTTTACCTCTCAGACCTTTGGAGATGGAATAAATTTGTGTCCAAAGAAGAACTGGAACTCTTAATTGAAAACCAGATAGATAACTTTGACTATATTAAGTTAAAAATTTTTGTACAAACAAAATCAATGCAGACAAGATTAGGAGGGAAGTAATAAATTGGGAAATCATCTTTACATTTAAGGGTTCTGATAAAGGTCTCATCTCTAAAATATATAGAGAATTGTCTCATATTTATAAAAATTCAAGCCATTCTCCAATCAATAAATGGTCAAAGGATATGAACAGACAATTTTCAGAGGATGAAATTAAAACTATTTATAGTCATATGAAAAGGTGCTCCAAATCACTGTTGATCAGAGAAATGCAAATCAAGACAACCCTGAGGTACCACTTCACACCTGTCAGATTGGCTAAAATAACAGGAAAAGTTAATGATGAATGTTGGAGGGGTTGTGGGAGGGCTGGGACACTGATGCATTGTTGGTGGAGCTGTGAACGGATACAGCCACTCTGGAGAACAATTTGGAGCTATGCTCAAAAAGTTATCAAACTGTACATACCCTTTGACCCAGCAGCATTTCTATTGGGCTTATATCCCAAAGAAATCATAAAGAAAGGAAAAGGCCCCACATGTGCAAGAATGTTTGTGGCAGCCCTTTTTGTAGTGGCTAGAAACTGGAAATTGAATAGATGCCCTTCAATTGGAGAATAGCTGAATAAATTATGGTATATGAATATTATGGAATATTATTGTTCTGTAAGAAAGACCAGCAAGATGATTTCAGAGAGGCCTGGAGAGACTTACATGAACTGATGCTGAGTGAAATGAGCAGAACCAGGAGATCATTATACACGGCAACAACAGTACTATATGACGATCAATTCTGATGGACATGGCTCTCTTCAACAATGAAATGTTTCAAACCACCTCCAATTGTTCACTGAAGAAAGCCATATACACCCAGGGAGAGGGATGCGAAATGTGGACCACAACATAACATTCTCATACTCCTTGATTGAGGTTTGCTTACATTGTGTTTCCTTTATCTGATATATCGTTTGTGTAGATAAGATTTTTCTTGCACAACAATGATAAGTTTGGAAATATGTATACATATATTCGATTTGCCAA
>JAJPUD010014529.1:9050-40423 GCA_023553655.1 Myrmecobius fasciatus | reverse complement strand
TCATATCCTTTGACCATTTATTGATTGGAGAGTGGCTTGAATTCTTATAAATTTGAGTCAGTTTTCTATATATTTTAGAAATGAGGCCTTTATCAGAACCTTTGAATGTAAAAATGTTTTCCCAGTTTATTGTTTCCCTTCTAATCTTGTCTGCATTCATTTTGTTTATACAAAAATTTTTTAACTTGATATAGTCAAGCTTATCTCTTTTGTGATTAATGATGATCTCTAGTTCTTCTTTGGTCACAAATTCCTTCCCCCTCCACAGGTCTGAGAGGTAAACCATCCTACATTGTTCTAATTTGTTTATAATATAATTTTTTTATGTTTAGATCATGAATCCATTTCGACCTTATCTTGGTATATGGTGTTAGGTGTGGGTCAAGCCCTAATTTCTTCCATACTAGTTTCCAATTTTCCCAGCAGTTTTTGTCAAATAGTGAGTTCTTATCCCAAAAGCTGGGGTCTTTGGGTTTATCAAACACTAAATTACTATAGTCACTGTTTTGTCCTGTGAACCTAACCTATTCCACTGATCAACTACTCTGTTTCTTAGCCAGTATCAAATGGTTTTGATGACCACTGCTTTATAATATAGTTTTAAATCTGGTACAGCTAGGCCACCCTCATTTGCTTTTTTTTTTTTTTTTCATTAATTCCCTTGAAATTCTTGACCTTTTCTTCTTCCAGATGAATTTTGTTGTTATTTTTTCTAAGTCAGTAAAATAATTTCTTGGGAGTTTGATTGGTATAGCACTAAATAAATAGATTAGTTTAGGTAGTATTGTCATCTCTATTATATTCGCTCAACCTATCCAAGAGCACTTGATATTTTTCCAATTGTTTAGATCTGACTTTATTTGTGTGGAGAGTGTTTTGTAGCTTTGCTTATATAAATACTGACTTTCCCTTGGCAGATATATTCCCAAATATTTTATACTATTGACAGTTATTTTAAATGGAATTTCTCTTTGCATCTCTTACTGTTGGATTTTGTTAGTGATGTATAAAACTCTGGTGATTTACATGGATTTATTTTGTATCCTGCAACTTTGCTAAAGTTGTGGATCAATTCTAAGTTTTTTAATTGATTCTCTAGGGTTCTCTAAGTATATCATCACATCATCTGCAAAGAGTGATAATTTGATTTCCTCATGATTCTATCAATGTTTCATAGAAAAACCACCCAGTATACTGATGATCTTAAATTGATTCTTTTATATTTCAAGGGTACTGTTGTACATAAGTAATTCATTAGGGAAGGCTTCATGGTGGAAGTTGAATCTGAGCTGGATCAAAAGTAGAGATGAGGATGGACTGTGTTTCAGGTTGGTTATGTCCTAAGAAAATTAACAGGTATAGGATCATACAGGATGAAATTGGGGAACAACTTTTAGGTTATTTATAAAAGAGAAATTTAGGAAAAAGAGAATACAGTGAAATAAGTTTGGAAAGGTACGTGGGATCCTAATTGTGAAAGAATTCAAATGCCAAATGAAATAATTTGTGCTTTATATTATAAGCAATGGGAAGTCACTGAACTGTGAATGATGGAGTGAAAAAGGGAGAAATTGGAAATGGAGGCAAGTTAGAAGGCTATTACAATAGGCCAATGAGAAGTAAATGAGGGTGTGAACTAGAGATGGAGAGGATGAAATAGATGTAAGACAAGTAAAATAGAAAAGACTTGGACCGAAGTAGGAAAAGAATCATAAATGAAGCAAGAAGACCAAAAAGGAGTAGGTTATATAGTGAGAAGAACCAAAAATAA
The DNA here is from genome assembly GCA_023553655.1 of Myrmecobius fasciatus. Classification (NCBI taxonomy): domain Eukaryota; kingdom Metazoa; phylum Chordata; class Mammalia; order Dasyuromorphia; family Myrmecobiidae; genus Myrmecobius; species Myrmecobius fasciatus. Next base: position 38,652 of record JAJPUD010014529.1, on the reverse strand, counting down.
CAGTCATAGAAGTCAGTGAGTAGAGACAATCCAAAAGTGTAAGTCGGTTAACAGTGACAAATGCTATGGAAAAGTCAAGGAAAAAAGGACTCTTAAAAAATCATTGGAATTAATAATGAATATGTGATTGGTGACCTTGGAGAGAGCATTTTTAGTAGAGTGAAGGTGGCAGAAGCTAGAATTCAAGGGACTGAGAAGTGAGTGGTTGGTGAAATTGGTGTATATATAAACTACTCTCTCTAGAAGTACTTTCAGAGAAGAAGAGAAATAGAGGTTGGTTAGAGAAGGAAAGGGATTTTTGATTTTTTAAAATTCAATTGACTTTTGGCATTTTTTAAAATAATGCAGAAACATTTTTAGTTCTTTTTTTTTAGTACCAAATTCTCTCTCTACCCTTTTCCCACTCAATGAGAAGACAAGAAAAACAAAACCTATTACAAATATATAATCATGCAAAAGGAATTTTCATATTAGCCATGTTGCAAAAAAAAAAAAAGGCAGGAAAAAGAAAGAGTCAAAAATATACTTGTCTGAGTATCAAGTCTCCATATGGAGGTGGATAACATGTTTTCTCACAAGTGGTAGTCATTGTGTTGATCAGAGTTACTAAATTTTTCACAGTTGATTATCTTTATAAAATTGCTACTATGGTGTAAATTGTTCTGGTTCTTTTCACTTTATTTTGCATCAGTTTACATATATCTTCCCAGTTCTTTCCAAATCTATCTCCTTTAACATTTTTTATAGCACCATCACATTCTTATACCACAATTTGTTCAGCCATTCCCCAATTTATAGGCCTGCTTCAGTTTCCAATTCTTTGTCATTTCAAAAATAACTATTGAAAAAATATTTTGTAAATACAGGCTCTTTTCTTGTTTCTTTGACCTTTTTGGAGTATAGATTTAGTAATTATATGACTGGATTAAAATATGAACAATTTTCTAAACCCTTTTGGGTTTAGTTCCAAATTGCTTTTCCTAACAGTTGAACTAATTCACAATTCTACCAAGAGTATATTAGTGTCCCCCTTCCTCAACATTCAGCATTTCTTATTGTCTTTTTGTTTTTCTTAGTTAATCTGATGGTAAGATATGGTATCTCTATGTTGTTTTAGTTTGCTTTTCTCTAATTATTAATGACTTAGAGCATTGTTTTCATGTGGCTATTGATCATTTTGATTTCTTCCTCTGAAAAATTCTTATTTACACCCTTTGATTATCATTTGGAAATTTATGAATTTGACTGAGTTCCCTATATATTTTAAAAATGAAATCTTTGTTTAAAAAATTTGCAGAATAAATTGGGAAATCATCTTTACATCTGATGGTTCTGATAAAGGCCTCATTTCTAAAATATATAGAGAATTGTCTCATATTTGTAAGAATTCAAGCCATTCTCCAATCGATAAATGGTCAAAGGGTATGAACAGACAATTTTCAGATAATGAAATTAAAACTATTTATAGTCATATGAAAAGGTGCTCCAAATCACTATTGATCAGAGAAATGCAAATTAAAACAACTCTGAGGTACCAATACACACTTGTCAGATTGGCTAAAATGACAGGAAAAGTTAATGATGAATGTTGGAGGGGATATGGGAAGGCTGGGACACTGATGCATTGTTGGTGGAACTGTGAACGGATCCAGCCATTCTGGAGAGCAATTTGGAACTATGCTCAAAAAGTTATCAAACTGTGCATACCCTTTGACCCAGCAGTGTTTCTACTGGGCCTATATCCCAAAGAAATCATAAAGGAAGGAAAGGGCCCCACATGTGCAAGAATGTTTGTGGCAGCTCTTGGCTAGAAACTGGAAACTGAAAGGATGCCCATCAATTGGAGAGTGGCTGAATAAATTATAGTATATGAATGTTATGGAATATTATTGCTCTGTGAGAAACGACCAGCAGGATGATTTCAGAGAGGCCTGGAGAGACTTGCATGAGCTGATGCTGAGTGAAACGAGCAGAACCAGGAGATCATTATACACGGCAACAACAAGACTATCTGACGATCAATTCTGATGGACATGGCTCTCTTCAACAATGAAATGTTTCAAACCAGCTCCAGTTCAGTGAAGAGAGCCATATACACCCAGAGAGAGGGATGTGAAATGTGGACCACAACATAACATTTTCATGCTCTCGATTGAGGTTTGCTTGCATTGTATTTCCTTTCTCAGATTTTTCTTGTATATACAATTGTCCTAGCACAGCAAGATAAGTGTGGAAATATGTATACATATATTCGACTTGGCAAGTATTTTAACATAATTAACATGTAGTAGACTTCCTGCCATCTAGGGGAGGGGTGGGGACTGGGGGGAGAAATTTGTAATGGAAAGCTTTGTAAGGGTCAATGTTGAAGAATTACCCATACATATGTTTTGCAAATAAAAAGTTTTAATAAAGAAAAAAATAGTCAAAACTAAAAAAAAAGAAAAAGAAAAAGAAAGAAAAATTTGCAGAAAGATTTCCCCCAATTTCCCTTTTCCCCCCTAATTTTATCTACATTGGTTTTGTTAGTACAAAAAATTTTAAATTTTATAAAATCAAAATTATCTATTTTACTTTCTGTGAACCTCTCTATCTCCACAAATTCTTTTCCCATCTTTGATCTGATAGGCAATTTCTTTTTCTTAAAGCTTTTTATTTTTCAAAACATATGCATGGACAATTCTTCAACATTACCCCTTGCAAAATCTTGTGTTCCAATCCTCCTCCCCTTTCCTCTTCTAGATGGCAAGTAGTCCAATACATGTTCAACATGGTAGAAATGTTAAATCCAATATATGCATATATATTTATACAATTATTGTGCCACACAAGAAAAATCAATCATCTCAATGTTGAAGAGATTAAAGGCAATTTCTTAAAGGAAGAGTTTTTAAAAAGATGTTCAGAAATAATAGGGAAGTAGCCAATAGAGAAAGAAGAGGAATAATCAAGGAATAAGAATGAGGTCAGTGTTACAAACACAACCGTCTGCCTTGGCAAAAACGAAAGCTCCTTCATGGCTGAGAACCCATGAGCTGTGTGAGATGGATTTGGAGCCATAAGACATGATGGAGCTCACAAAGATGAAATTGGAGGTGATATAATTAATTAAGAGAGAGGGAGGGAGTGAAGTTGAAGGCTTAGAGAAGATGATTCGAATAAGGAGAACAAGAAAATCCTGGTTTGAATTTTGAATTATGAAGAACACCAGAAATTGAATTGGGGGGAGGAGAAATTTGTGAGAACGCAAGTAGAAATGGAAGGAGAATTCAAACTAAAGAAGGGGGGAAAGAACTTAACCTAAAAGTGGTCTTAATCTGAGGGCCTAGAATTGAAGAGAAGGATCTGAAGACCTGAGAAGTATGTAGAACAAGTTAAGTAAGAAAAGGTAAATGAAAAAGACTAGTGAGGGAAAGAGAAATAAGTTGGGTATGATTATAGAGTTAAATGTTTCTGAAGAGACTATCAAGGTGTTAATGGGTATAAATGAGGTAAGGCACAATCCTTGTTCAGTCTGTCTGACATTTCATGACCCCATTTGGGGGTTTTCCTGGCAAAGACACTGGAGTGTCATTTCCTTCTCCAGCTCATTTTAGAGATGAGGAAACTGAGGGAAACAGGGGTAAGTGACTTGCCCTGGGCCTCATAGCTAGATCTGAATTCATGAAGATGAATCTTTCTGATTCTGTCTAGGTTTCTATCTATTGCATCACCCCACTACCTAAGAGTTATATTCACCTTGGAATTAAAGTTGAAAGAAAAGAATTACAAACTATTTCTTCAGTAGGGAGTGTAGGAAAAGTTTTACTCTAAATGCACAATACTTATATTTCTGTAGTAGACTGACTTTTAGCACCTTGGCTCATTTTGCTTGCCAAAATATCCCTTTCCTAGCCTTGTACAAGCATTTGTTACACTACAAGACTCCTTTATGACCTTTTCTTTATCAAAATAAAGTGTTTTAGAGAAGCAAAAAAAGAGGAGTGGAAGATGACATCATTTGGAGTTCCTCTCAATTAAATTACTGAAACCCAATGGGAAAAATGCCTGGAAATCACTTGGAACTTTTACCATCAGTTATGTCCCCTGAAATCATGTCTTTCCAACTCCAGCAGTTCTTTTCTTTGATTGTTTCACATAGCAGCTGGGCACAAAGTACATCAATTCAGAATGACAACTGTATGATTCTCAAACACAAAAGACATCAGTACTTTCCTCTTAGAATCTTTACTTGCTTCTGTGTAATTTTGTATTCTGTCTGTCTTCTCAGTCTTTCTTCCATGCTAAAGAGGAAACCCTCAGTTTTCTTATCTATAAAATGAGGAGATTGGACTCAGTGGCTTCTAAGTTACCTTACAACACTAAATCCATGATTCTATGACATATTAAACATATTCCAGCCTTAGAATTTAAGGGTGGAGGACAGAACTATGTTGAACTGATAATAATAATAATATTGATGATATTAACAATAACTGACTTTATAAAATGCTTTAAGTTTTACAAAATGCTTTACATAGAGTGTCTCATTATTTTAATCATAACTATTTTAATAATATATCCTATTCATTCCTTTTGTATTTATATCCTAATAGTTTATTTTTTTAATTAAAGCTTTTTATTTTCAAAACATATGCATGGATAATTTTTCAACGTTGACCCTTGCAAAACCTTGTATTCCAAATTTTCCCCTCCTCTCTCCAATCCCCTCCCCTAGATGGTAAGTAATCCAATATATATCATAGTACTTTCAAACAGCACAGTCCTCTCCCTATTCAGACAACTCTCCCAAACTACTTTTTCCAAAGCAAAGAAAAATAATTAAGCAAGAATGTGGATATAAAATAATAACCACATCTGATAATATACACAATATTTCAACCTGGTAGTCTCTTTACTTTTCTAGGCACTATTGTAATCCCCATTTTACAGATGAGGAAACTGAAACCAATAGAGATTAAGTGATTAAATCCAGGATGTAAATCTATTACTTGTTCCACAATCTGCATAATCACATCAGCTACTAGAAAGGTAGGGAAGGGAAGAAATGGGAGTTAGATAAAGTTGATGAACTGGCAGAACAAGGAAGCTTTGAGAAAAGAGTTGTGGAGGAGCTCGCCTTGTAAGGGGGGAATCAGCAGGCAAATGTCTTTTTACATGTAAGGTACATATATATCACTATCTATATCTATATATGTCACAGTATAACTGAGAGATAATCTGATTAAAACTCAATGATTGGGAATATTCCCAAATTGAATAAATTGGTTTAGAGCTGCCCCTGAGTATCCCTTGAAGGATTGCCCCCAAGATAAGAGATTATCTGAGAGCCTTGGGAGGAAACACCCCTTTCAGTGGGCTTTTAAGGAGCCAAAAGATGACTGCTGTTCTTCCCCCCTTTTTTCCCCCTATTCCCTTTTGCCTTTTATTCCACAAAAAATTTAACAGGATGTGTGTAGAGGCTATGTGGCAAAGGAATGTGGCTGAGATTAGAATTGGTGGTCAGTGCTATTCCTGAAACTTTGCCTCCAGTTGAAGGTATAAAATTGGATCCCACAGATCTATGACCTCTCTATAACTCAGTAGATCAAAGGAGGAATTGGACCCAAGATGGGCACTTGACCCAGCATACCATGCTGCTTTTCTGTTAGTATAGTCACTGGTCAGAGGGTATGGACACTTATGCTGTCACCACTATCATTTATAAATACTTATTTTTTCCATCCTCTTATAATAGTTAGGAAAGAGAGGATTTCCTGGGCAGTGTGAACCTAGAATCTATCCTTCTAGACAGAAAAAGAATAGATGTCTTGGGTAGGGCCAGTCTTGGGGATTGACTCAAGAGTACTGTCAAGTTTCAAAGTTTGGGGATCCAGGTTCCTATTCCATGAAAACAGAATTTCCTGTAAAGGAGTTTCTTAGAGGCTTTTAGAGAAAGCAGCTTATTGCTCCCAGTGCTAGGAAGAGAAGTGGAACTTTACTACCCATATTTATAATGATCTAGACACAACTTCTATTATCAGATTTACCAGAGTGGACTCTGTTGAGGAAATACAAGTCAAAGAGTTATTAGTCATTTTATGTAACTCTCAAGATTGGGAATTCAAAGACAGGGGCCCTGGATCATGAGTTACATAGAATTTGGAATTTGGAATCTTTGATTCTTTATAATTTGCCACAGTGCATAAGCCACAATTTTCTTTCTTTTGATTTTTTTGTTTACGCTTATTATGAACTAGAAGGCAAAATAACCAGAGACAAATGACTACACCAGGGGTCTCCAAACTTTTAAATGATGTATATTTATCAATAAAAATATATATTCATACAATCTCTAAGCACAGAATAGTGGATTGGCAAACAACCTCCTATCAAGTAGTTGAGAGACTTGGTAGCTTATCAGCCTAAAATATAACTTAAAAAAATAATGGTTAAGGCTCTATAAAGATCCACTGGAACCACTTGTTGCTCAGAGCAGAGTAAATTGGGTTTCCTGATGAAAAGGACCCTAAAATCAATGCAGAGTTAAGGTACCAGGCCCATGAAGTGCCTGTCCACAAATTGTAGCTGAGCAGTTGCTACTAGAGCAGGCTTGACTGGGGAGAATTCAGATTAAGTCTGCATGAAGAGGAAACCAAATTTAGGGACATCCTTGAGAGTAAGAAGCCCCAAATTTTCCCAACCTAAGGGAGAATATTTAAATCCAGAGACCCTTCTTTTCCTACTTGCCAATCCAACTCTGGACATCCCATCAGAATAAGAGCTTTCTGAAGGACCTGAGAATAAGAGATAACTAAGTCATCCAGGAGTCCAGAACTGGGGATAAATACTAGAGACCTTTAGGCCAGAGTATGGAAAAGCCAAGTATTCCTAAATGACAGTTGGTGGGTGACAACATAAGTGTCCATATTATCTGGCCAGTGACCAGACTAACAAACAGAAAGGCAGCATGCTGTACTGGGTCAAGTGCCCATCGTGGAGTCAGGGAGACCTAGGTCAAATGGCTCCTTCTGACACTTAATAGTTATGGGGCCTTGGACAAGTAACTTAAGCTTCATGAGCTTCAGGTAGTTCTCTCAGACTGATCTATTAAGTTCTAGGTCAATTATAGATCTGTGAGCTCCCATCTCATATCTCTAACTGGAGGTCCATCAGACATCTTCAATTCAGTACATCTAAAACCAAACCTGTTGTCTTCCTCCCCAAACCCTCCCTCTCTCCCCTCCTCCCTTCCCTATTACTGTGCAGGACATCATCCCTCCAGTCCCTCAGGCTCTCCTCCTGGCCTCCTCCCCATCTCCTTCATATCCAAGCTGTGGCCAAGGCCTGTGGGTTTTACCACTGTACATTTCCCAAATGTACCTCCTTCTCTTGATGAGCAGATTGATTTCTGAAATATCTGGAAAGACTTCATGGACTGATGATGCTGAGTGAAGTGAGCAGAACCAGGAGATCACTGTACATGGCAATAGCAAGATTGTGTAATGATCAATTGTGATGGACTTAGCTCTTCTCAGCAATTAGATCCAAGACACTTTCAACAGATCTGGAATAGAAAATGCCATCAGCATCCAGAGAAAGAATGATGGAGACTGAATGTGGATTGAAACATAATATTTTCACCTTTTTTTGGTTTTGTTTTTTTCTTTCTTGAGGTTTTTTCCTTTTGTTCGATTTTTCTTTCTCAAAATGACTTATATGGAAATGTTAAAAATGATTGTACATGTATACCTTAAATCAGATTGCCTGCTGTCTTGGGAAGAGTGGAGGGAAGGGAAGGAGAGAGAAAAAATTTAGAACTCAAAATATAACAAAGATGAATGTTAAAAACTATCTTTACATGTAATTGGAAAAATAGAATACTATTAAAATGAAAAAAAAAATTCCTCTTTTTCTCCTCTGACACTGCTACCCTCTCTGGTGCAGACCATTATCATCCCATGCTTGGACTACTGAAATGGCCTACTGGTGGGTCAGCCTGCCTCAAGGGTCTCCCCACTCCAATCCATCCTCCATTCAGTAATCAGAGTGATTTTCCTAAAGCACAGGTTTGATCTTGTTACCTCCATAACCTCCCTCCTCCTAATCAATGAACTCCAGTGGCTCCTAGTTACCTAAAGAATCAAATACAGAATCCTCAGTTTGACATTTAAAGACCTTCATAATATAGCACTTTCTAAACTTTCCAGTCTTCTCATACTTTATTCTGCATCACATGCTGTTTGATCCAGCCCTAAGTTCTGGGCATTTTCTTTGGCTATCTTCCAGACCTGGGATGTTCTCCTTCCTCATCTCCACTTACTATGTTTCCCAGCTTTCTTTTAAGACCCAGCTTCTTTTTCTTCACCATCTTTCTTTTCTTTTTCTTCTTCTTCTTCTCCTTTCTTCTTCTTTTCTTCTCCTTTTCTCCTTTCTTCTTCTTTTCTTTAAAGCTTATTATTTTCAAAATACATAATGCATAGATAGTTATCAACATTCACCCTTGCAAAATCTTGTGTTACAAATTTTTCTCCTTCCCTCCTCCTGTGCCTCTCTCCTACACATCAAGTAATTTAATATATGTTAAACATGTGCAATTCTTATATATATATATATATACATATATATATCCACAATTATCATACTGCACAAGGAAAATCAGATCAGAAAGGGAAAAAAAATGAAAAAGAAAAAAAAACAAGCAAACAACAAAAAAGGTGAAAATGCTATATTATGGTCCACACTCAGATCCCACAGGCCTCTCCCTGGGTGTATATGGCTTTCTTTACTGAACAAATGGAAGTGGTTTGAAGCATCTCATTGTTGAAGAGAGCCATGTACATCAGAACTGATCATCATATAGTCTTGTTGCTACCGTGTATAATGTTCTCCTGGTTCTGCTCATTTCTTTCTTTTTTTTTTATATTAAAGCTTTTTATTTGTATAACATATGTATGGGTAGTTCCTCAGCATTGATCTTTACAAAGCTTTCTGTTACAAATTTTACCCCCAGTCCCCTCCCCTCCCCTAGATGGCAGGAAGTCCACAACATGTTAATAATGTTGAAATACTTGACAAGTTATGCAAGAAAAATCCTATCTACAAGAAAAAAAAGAAAATCAGAGAAAGGCAACACAATGCAAGCAAATATCAATAGAGATCATGAGAATGTTATGTTGTGGTCCATATTTCATATCCCTCTCTCTGGGTGTATATGGTTTTCTTCAGTGAACAATTGGAACTTGTTTGAGCCAATTCTTTGTTGCAGAGAGCCATGTTCATCAGAACTGATCATCATGTAATATTGTTGTTGCTGTGTATGATGATCTCCTGGTTCTGCTCGTTTCACTCAGCATCAGTTCATGCAAGTCTCTCCAGGCCTCTCTGAAATCGTCCTGCTGGTCGTTTCTTACAGAACAATAATATTCCATAGCATTCATATACCATAATTTATTCAGCCACTCTCCAATTGATGGGCATCCATTCAGTTTCCAGTTTCTAGCCACTACAAAAAGGGCTGCCACAAACATTCTTGCACAGGTGGGTCCCTTTCCCTCCTCTAAGATTTCTTTGGGATACAGGCCCAATAGAAACACTGCTGGGTCAAAGGGTATGCACAGTTTGACAACTTTTTGGGCATAGCTCCAAATTGCTCTCCAGAATGGTTGGATCCATTCACAGTTCCACCAACAATGTATTAATGTCCCAGTTTTCCAACATCCCCTCCAACATTCATCGTTACCTTTTCCTGTCATTTTAGCCAATCTGACAGGTGTGTAGTGGTACCTCAGAGTTGTCTTAATTTGCATTTCTCTGATCAATAGTGATTTGGAGCACCTTTTCATATGACTAGAGATGGTTTTAATTTCATCATCTGAAAATTGTCTGTTCATATCCCTTGACCACTTATCTATTGAAGAGTGGCTTGAATTCTTATATATATGAGACAATTCTCTGTATATTTTAGAAATGAGGCCTTTATCTGGTTCTGCTTGTTTCACTCAGCATCAGTCCATGCAAGTCTCTCCAGGCCTCTCTGAAATCATCCTGCTGGTCGTTTCTTACAGAACAATAATATTCCATAACATTCATATACCATAATTTATTCAGCCATTCTCCAATTGATGGGCATCCTTTCAATTTCCAGTTTCTTGCCACTACAAAAAGGGCTGCCACAAACATTCTTGCACATGTGGGTCCCTTTCCCTCCTTTAAAATCTCTTTGGGATATAGGCCCAGTAGAAACAGTGCTGGGTCAAAGGGTATGCACAGTATGATAACTATCAAAGTTTAGCATTTTAGATAAAGATCTGGCTAGCATCAATAGGCAAACATAATTGAGACCAGTGAATTGAGAATATTTTCTACACTGTCTATTAAGATGTGAGGAAAGAGGGTTATGGACTTCAGGAAGAGGCTGGGTAAGGGTAGTGGCCAGTCTTTAGATTTATTTAGGTTAATCTACATGTATTCTGAGAGGGTTAGGGCTACACCAGTGAATCCAGTTTTTACCAGTTTCACAATAACCCGTGAATATAGTGTAATACATGGTGGTGTATATGTATCCCATCTTAAGTTTATTCTTGTGGACTTGGAATAATTTGTAGAATCTGCATTTTTTTTTTTTTTTTTTTACTGAATGGGTTATGTACTTATAGAAATTGAGGCAATTATTCTGTTCTTATATGGATTAGATTAAAAGTCTCAGAGCATGTGTGCAGAAAACATCAAACACCAAGGGGCTTTGGGGCTGTTGGACCACATGGGAGAAAAGCATAAGGATGTGAGACCATATTCTTTTAGAGTAAAGGAATGACACCTTTTAGTGAATGATGGAAAGCAGGCTGGATGGAAGAAGCCATCCCTCACTAACAGATCGATGCTAAAAGATGTGGCCTAGGGCATGGGAGCTCTTATAGAGCCAATGGTATCATTCTAATTCACCAGAGGCTAATAATGATGATCCCTAACATTTCTATAGCACTTTTTGTAAAACACTTTTAGCAAATATTTTCTTATTTTATCCTTACAACAATCTTGGGAAGCAGGAATATTATTATCCCTATTTTACAGATAGGGAAGCAGGCTGAAAGATTAAGTGACTTCCCAAAGTCACTCAGCTAGGAGGTATCTGAGGCTGGATTGAACGCTAGTTTTCCTGATTTTAGACAATTAGATGGCACAATGAAAAGAGAATCAGGCCTGGAATCAGGAGATTCATTTTCCTGAACTCAAACACTTCCTACTTGTGTGACCTTGGGCAAGTCACTTGCTCCTGTTCATCTAATTTCTTCACTTATAAAATGAGATGGAAAAGAAAATGGTAAACCACTCCATTATTTTTGCAAAGAAGACCCCAAACAGGGTCTGAAAGAATCAGACTGAACCTTTCTGACTCTAGATCCAGAACTCTATTTATTGTATTCACCAAGCTGCCCAAGCAGGGGCATCATTTGGGGTGCTATCTTGGCTTTGGGATCTAATTTTCCACTTATGCTATGGACTTAATTTTCTGGTAATATGAATTTGTAAGACTTATGAGCAGGATCCCTGAGGAGGTAAATGGAGCTTAGTGAAGAAGACTTTCCAAATTTCTATGGGCTGAAAGACAAGACATTTCTAAAAATTAACTGTTCTTTAAGTTTAGTAGTTTTGTCAGGCTGACTGAAGTTTAAATCCAGATTCAGATACTTCCTAGTCTTTTGAGAGATACAGTCCAGACCCTTGATTAGGACATGAGCAATTAGGATTATTATTAAATACTCTCTAAACTGGACAAGGTTTTTTTTTTTTTTCTTTTGTCATAAAACAAACCATGATCATAATATGATGCAGGTTACAGCAATGAAATTTGTAGTCCAAAATAGGAAGAATGTATAAATTTTTCATTCCCAGCATTGAAGAATTAAGGCAAAATAAGTGAAGGGGATATGTAGAGATAGGAATGGCAGATTGTCAAGAAAGGAAATTTTAGATAAATCAGAAATATCTTCTGGAGACCTACTTGTTTTCATTCTTCTCTTGAACTGAGAAAATAATGATTTTACTATAATACTGAGCTCCTTAAACTGTATGTTGTAGGTTGTGACACCATATGACATTTAGTTATACTTGTAACTGAATGTGGGGATCACAAAATGATGATTTATTATCAGTAAATGCTTGATTTATATACCTATTTATATACCTATACAAGGATCACATAAAAATTTCTTGCATGACAAGGAGTTCCAAGTGGAATGTTTAAGAAGCCTGCAACATAATAGTAAGACCTATACTGAGAAGGAGTTTCTAAAATTTTATATTTTCTGGATTTTAGAAACAGGTATTAGTGCTTGCTAGAAGTTCTAGTTAAGTGAGAATGAAAATGAAGGAACATCAACATTCTACTACCCCAACTCCTTATTTATAGGTCAAGTCCTATACATGCACAATATGGTTATCTAATTGGTATAATCTGAAGAGCTCCAGAAATGGTCCTCTGCCCAAAATATTTCCCTCATGGTCCACCTCATGCCTGAAATTCCTCAATTACAGGCTAATTCTTTTTGTTGATTTCAGGAAACATTTGTGGTAGAATAATGCTCTTGTGAGGGTTATTCAACTATTATTATTCATAAGCACCATGGTGAGGTTTATTTTTATCAAATTAATTTCCAAAAGGATAACGAGAGAGAGAGAGAGAGAATGTGGAATAAGATGCAATAAATTGTTATGGTCTTGAGGAGGAAGAAGATGTCTGAAAGATGGGGGAGCACAGGTCTGATTGAGACAACCCAGAGGAGGGACTATGGAAACAACTGTTCAGGAAAAAACATAAGATCAAAATTGTTTCTAGTAAATAGGAGAGAGGTTTCAGTCGAGCAATATTGGGCTAGAATATACATTCATTTGTAAAATCTCATAGAAAATGACAGTGGAAGATTATAAATAACCTTGCCTTCTTGTTCAGTTGTTTCACTTGTGTCTGACTCTTTATGACCCCTATGGGGTTTTCTTGGCAGAGATACTTGGGTAGTTTGCCCTTTCCTTCTCCAGCTCATTTTACAGATGGAGAACCTGAGGCAAACAGGGTTAAGTGACTTGCCCAGGGTCACATAACTAGTGTCTGAGGCCACATTTGAATTCAGAAAGATGAGTCTTCCTCATTTCAATTCCAGGGCTCCAACCCCTGCACTACCTAGCTGCCCCCATATTGCCTTATAAAGGAACAATAATGTTGTAGAGTTGGCAGGGAACTTAGATAATTTAATTCAATCTTCCTTTGTCTCCAAATAAAATAAAATAAATAACTTCTCTTTAGTATCAATAGTATCCTGATAGGTGGTCATCTATCTTCTACTTGGATAATTCTAGTTATAGTTCACTATCTCACAGAGCTGTCTATTTCATTTTTGAACAACTCTAATTGTTAGAAAATTTGTCTTTATATCAAGACAAAATCTGTCTTCCATAATTAGTCTATTTTCTTTATATCTTTCTCCAATGACAAGATATGCATCCAGAGCTTTTATCATTCAGGTTTACTATATTCCCCAGTTCATCAATATTCCTCTTAACCTGAATTGTGTCAAGAACTGACTTCTGTAATATAGATGTAGTCCAACCATTGCAGAATAATGTGAGGTTCTTACTTTCCTTGGTGGGTACACCATTCTGAGCCTAAAAAGTACATTAAGGTTTTTTTTTTTTTTTTCTTTTTCCTTCTTAGAAGTTACCTTTCTCTGTGAGTTTATTTGAATTCACATTCAGTGAAAATCCTCAGATTATCTTCATGGGGTATGTGAAAGTCTGGAGGCAAGAAGTAAGGCTGGCAAAAGTGGCCTTCCCTTCTTCACTATTTTGCATAAGGTTGACCTAACTTTCCTGCTTCTGATATCAGGTTATTTTTTCCACTCCCATTCCTCCCTTCTGGCACTGTACCAATTACTTACCAAACTCCAGGCCCAGATAGAAAGCTGCCTCCCAAAGTACTCATCTGCTCCACTCCTGTTTTAAAAGTTGGATTTCCACCCTTCAACATCAGTTTTGTCTCTGAAAAAGTGGGGCACATCTGCTAACAGATTAGAAGGGAAAGTAATTGGTAATTGGCAATTATCAGGAAATACACTTAGCAGGCAAAGCAAGCTTGCATAGTGTGAAGAAATAAAGCCCCTAACAGTTCCAACTTTGAATGTCCATAAAATACCACAGAATAATTGGTATACCAAGAAATCTAGACTTTTCAATTGTACACAGCCATATATATATTTTTTAATTTTTATTTTCAGGTTCAAATTTCTCTCTCCCCCTACCCTTTGAGAAGATAAGAAATATACCCTTTATACATATGAATTCATGCAAAACATATTTTCACTTTAGTCATGTTGCCAAAAAAAAAAAAAAGCTTTAATTTGCATTCAGAGTTCATCAGTTTTCTCTAGGGGTGGATGACATTTTTTATCATGGTTCTTTAGAATTGTGGATGATTATACTAATCATAGTAACTGAGTCACAAAGCCATATATTTCATAAACTAATTAAGTCATCAAAGAGATAATACTTTTTATGTGAGAAGTGTCTATTGTGGGCTAGCATTGTTCTAAGTGCTCTACAAATATCTCATTTCATTTTCACAACAACCCTAGGAGGTAGGTACTATTATTATTCTCATTTCACAGTTGAGGAAACTGAGGTAGACAAAGATTAAATGGCTTGACTAGGATCACACAGCTGAGGCTGGATTGAACTTTCTGGCTTCAGACCCAGCTTTCTGCCCACTTCTCCATCTAGCTGCCCTTTGAGAGGAGCACTCTCCTAAGAACAAATATATTCACTTTTTTTGGAGCAATTGAATGTGCACACATATTCTTTTCCCTTTGAACCAACACCAGTGAGAGTGAGGTTCAAGCATTGCCCATTACCCCTTCCATTATACCCTTCCCTCTAACAGCTTTTGTATACTTTTATGTGAGATAATTTTTCCTCTCCCTTCCCCCTTCTCTCAAGTTATCCTTCTTTCTCACCACTTTGTTTTTTGAGAGTATTCCAACATATTTGACTTATACCCATACTCTATGTATGTAGACTTCTAACTGCCCTAATGATTAAGTCCTTATGAGTTACATGAATCCTCTTTCCATATAATTTGATCTTATTAAGTTTCTTATGATTCATTCTTCATGTTTACCTTTTTATGCTTGTTCTGGATCTTAAGTTTGAACGTCATATCTTCTCTTTGTGGTCTAGTCTTTTCAACAGGAAAAGACTCGCTATTTCATTAATATCCATTTTTTTTCCTCCTGAGGGATTATACTCTGTTGGATAAGTTATTTTTTATTGCAATCTTAGCTTCTTTGCCTTCTAAATGTGATATTCCTTGTTGCAGATCTCTCCCTTTAATGCCCCCAAAATGTAACTGAGAAGATAGTGAAAGGCTTCATGAACTGTATAAACTATACAGAAGACTTCTACCTGCATCCCATGCATGCTTCTTTCAGGAAGACTATTAGGAAGCAGCTCAAATCTATCTTGTGAAATAGACATGCTTTCCCCAAACCCACAGCTTCCATTATTTGTTGTTTAAAATGAAGGTGATAGACATTTATTAAGCAACTTCGATGTACGAGGCATGGTGCTGTGTACTAGAGATACAAAAGAAACAAGAGGCAGTCCCTCTCCTCAAGGATCTCACAATCTAATGGGAGAGATGACAAGCAAAACTGTATACAGGGACTAAAACAGAAGGCACTAGAATTCAAAGGGGCTGTGAAAGACTTACCAGGGAGAATGGGATTTTATTTGGCCCTTGAAAGAAGGCAGAATGTAGAATTGACAAGGGAGAGCATTCTAGGGATGCGAGACAGCCAGAGAAAACTTCTGGACCTGAGAGATGGAGCATCTTCTAATTAATGGCTGAGCTGAATCATAGCAATATTGACATTCTTGCTAGAAGTAAAACCAAAAGACATGTGGAAATTACAGCTAAATGGAAGGGTGGTTCACAGGTTATCTCTGAAAATCAAATAAAGGAGTTGATGGAATTGCTTTTATTATACTTCCAAAGGCAACAAGAAATCTCATTTAATGATATAACTTGGTAATTTTACCTTGTGGTACTCATGATAATCATAAACAAAAAAATCTCACCAGGAAGTTAACTATAGCTTATTTACCAACATCTGTTATAGAGGCTAAGAGAATACAGAAATTATCTGAAAAACGTGCAAAAATTCTTCAAATTAAATCAACTTGTACTTTCATACTTAGCAATGTCAATGCAAATGTTAGAAAATGTACTCAGGATCAATACATAACAGAGACCAAAAGCCTCTGGGGTCTCTTACAATGCTATATTTATGATCCTATGAAAATATGAATAACACAAAAATGGAAATCGTCTTAAACAATAAACAGCTGTTTACTGATGTGGAATCATTTCTGAATCAGACCATCAACTTTCTATAAAAACAAAAAATCAACAACAAATTAAAGGGAAGAAAGATTAGATATGTATGCAATTAAAATAGCTCCAATATGATCTATTTAAACAAGATATTGATGCTACAAATGAGAAATGGTTAAGGGAATAGACATTGACATGGATCATAATATTTTTTAATGGAAGATATCTTGATATAAACCAATCACCACAAGGAAATCAAAAGAGCTTCTGACAGCAAACATTTAACTTTCTCATAAATAGGAGGATTTCAGCCAAGAGCAATATTAAACTAGAATATAATTTTATTTGCAAAACATTATAGAAAATGACAGTGGAAGATTATAAACAATATTGCCTTATAAAAGAGCAAAAAATTATTGAAGGGGGAAAATGATTGGTATGAGATTTAATTAAGCTAGATTATACCAAGAACACTAAACTGGAAGAAGTACACAAAGATGGAAGATGGCAAAGGTCTTTCAAGATTTCTACAACAAACTCTTTTATCTTTGAAAAATGAAGATACCACATCTGTATTCTTTAACATCACAGTCTCTAATATACTGCATGAGAAAGTGGAAATGGCATTAAAGAAATCAAAGACAGAAAACCAACTAAGGAAGACTATAGTCACAATGTGTGATAGACAACACAGTTTTGTGTTGAAGAATCAGTTTTCAAAATATGGAAAAGATGGAAGGATTCTAAGGTGATGGGGGGGAATCATGTATGATGTTAATATTAATATCCCCAAAGGAAATCAATTAGGTATAAAACAGGGAGACATCTACTGCTTAGGGTCATTTGTCTCTGAAATAGAAAAAATCAATGCAAAGTCCAAATTGAAGGGAGATTCCTCATAAATGGTGAGGTTTTCCAAATGTTTTTATTTGTTGATGCAAACGTGCTGATTATATTGCACCATGGAATATTGAAGCATCTCCTAAATGAGAATCATAATCATTCAAAAGAATTTGACCCAACTAGTCATATAGGAAAAATCAACCGAATGAAGAATATCTATTATTTAGACCAATGATTTTTAAGTTTTTTGGTCTTAGTACCTCTTTAACTCCTTTTTTTAAAAATATTCATTTTTAAAAATTCTGAGTTCCAAATTCTCTCCTTTCCCCCATCTGTTGAGAAGATAAGCAATAGGACACACGATACATATAAGTCATTTAAAACACATTTCCATATTAGCCATTATTTTTTTTAAAAAATCAAGAAAAGTAATGAAAGTAAAAAAACATTCTTCAGCCTGAATTCATAGTTTATCATTTTTTTTTCTATGCATGCGGGTAACATTTTTCATCATGAGTCCTTTGAAATTATCTTGGATCATTGTATTGATCAGAGTAGATAAGTCTTGTGCAATTGATCATTGTTACAGTATTGTTGATACTATGTACAGTGTTCTGGTTCTGCTTACTTCACTTTGCATTTGATGCAAAGTGTTTTCAAGGTTTTCTGAAACTATTCTGCTCATTGATTATTATAGTAGAATAGTATTCCATCACAATTATATACCACAACTTGTTCAGCTATTCCCCAATTGATGGGTAGCCCTCTCAATTTCCAATTTTTTTGCCAAAACAAAAAGAGCTGCTATAAATAAAATTTTTAATATATAGATACCTTCCTGTTTTCTTTGACTTATTTGGGATATAGACTAGTAGCTGTTTTGCTGGGTCAAAGAATATGCACAGTTTTATAACCCTTTGGGTATAGTTGCAAATTGTCTTCCAGAATGGCTGGATCAGTTCAAACTTCACCAACACTGCATTAGTGTCCTTATTTTTCCATATCCCTTCAAGCATTTATCATTTTCTTTTTCTGTCATGTTAGCCAGCCTGATGGATTTGAGATATTATCTGAGTTATTTCCATTTGTATTTTTTAAAGAGTGACTTAGAACATTTTTCATATGACTATTGACAGCTTTGATTTCCTCTTCTGAAAACTACTTGTTTATATCTTTTGACCATTTTACTTTTAAAATTATTGAGAATCTCTAAAGAAATTATTTTATTTCTATTCTCTCTAGTGATAATTTATCATATTAGAAATGAAAATATCTTAGTATTATTATGAGAATAGTTTGATCTAATAGATCTCCTGAAAAGGTCTTGATTATTCCAGTTTTTCCTGGACCATACTTTGAGAACTTCTGGTTCAGACAATGATTCTACTATATGATGGATATTCAAAACTAAATCTATCCTGAAGATACTGTATATAGATCATTGTTGAAGAGAGCCATGTCCATCAGAATTGATCATCATATAGTCTTGTTGTTGCCGTGTACAATGATCTCCTGGTTCTGCTCGTTTCACTCAGCATCAGTTCATGCAAGTCTCTCCAGGCCTCTATGAAATCATCCTGCTGGTCGTTTCTTACAGAACAATAATATTCCATAACATTCACATACTATAGTTTATTCAGCCACTCTCCAATTGATGGGCATCCATTCAGTTTCCAGTTTCTTGCCACTACAAAAAGAGCTGCCACAAACATTCTTGCGCATGTGGGGCCCTTTCCTTCCTCTAAGATCTCTTTGGGATATAAGCCCAATAGAAACACTGCTGGGTCAGAGGGTATGCACAGTTTGATAACTTTTTATCCCATTTCATGGAGGATGAAGGAAACCAAGGCAAAAGAAGGCTGACTTCCCCATAAAGTGTCTAAAGCAGGACTTAGACTCAGGTCTTTCTTGCTGACTCTGAGCCTCGTATCCTGTGCACTGTGTCACTTTGCTGCCTGGATATATCATGCTAGCTCCATGAGGCAGGAGCTGTTTATTTTTCTTTTCAGCTTCAGTGAATAGCTTCTGTGTACACGCACACACATGCTCATAAATGAGTATACAGACATGAAACGCACATGCACACATGCATGGATATCTTAGACCCTACAGTATACACACAATCTACATACACATACATATATGAACACATGAATGTACATACCCACACATGTACACACAACAACAAAGACCACAGCAGAAACACATGCATCTGTACTGGGGCAACTAGGCAGGGCAGTGGGTAGAACCCTGAGCCTGGAGTCAGAAGATCTGAGTTCAAATCCAGCCTCAGACACTTACAACTGTATGACCCCCAACAAGTCACTTAATCCTATCTGCTTCAGTTCCTCATTGGTAAAATGAGGACCCCTTGGAGAAGCAAACGGCCAACCACTTCAGTATCTTTGCCAAGAGTACCCCATGGCTATGGTCATGGTTTTACCAAGGGTCAGATGTAACTGAACAACAAATGGCCACATACCTGTGTAGGTGTAACCCCCCCTCCCCCATCTCAATCCCTTTTTTTAATGGCTAAACTTTGAATTCTCTTCTCTTTCTTCTATTCCTATGCAAGCTGGCTTCCATATATTCTTAGAAACTATTCTCTCCCAGGCTACCAATTATCTCTGTGCTTTTCCTCAGTCCTCATCCCTCTTGACTTCTCTGACTCTGACACTGCCCATCATTATGTCCTGGATATTCTTTGCTCCCCAGGTTTTCATGATGTGCTCAGTTCTCCTACCTGTTTGATCTCACCTTTCAGAGTCCAATGATCTTGTGATGAAGAGAGCCATCTCCACCCAGAGAGAGTCCTGTGGGAACTGAGTGTGGACCTCAACATAGCATTCTCACTCTTTTTGTTCTTCGCTTGCTTTCTGTTTTCTTTCTCATTTTCTTTCCTTTTTGATCTGATTTTTCTTGTGTAGCAAGAGAATTGTATAAATATATATATATACATATATATATATACATACATTGGATTTAACATATATTTTAACATGTATAACATATATTGGATTGCTTGCCATCTAGGGGAAGGTGTGGGAGGAAGGAGGGGGAAATCTGAAACACAGGCTATGCAAGAGTCAATGCTGAAAAATTATCCATGCATATGTTTTGAAAATAAAAAGCTTTAAAAAGAAAAAAAAAGAAAAAAAATTCTCAGGTGAAAAGGGGTTGTTATTGGAAAAAGTTTAAGAAGCCCCAGTTTACAGGATATTTTCTCAAATAGTAGATTTCCAAATAGTAGTAGTTGTTGATTGGCTTACTAATAAATACTTGTTGATTATCAATAAAAGTATGGTCCTTAGGCTCATAAGTTTAAAAAGTCCTTTTTTTAATTCTCTCTTTTTTTGCTCTATATCTCTAAGTTAAAGTCTCTCTAATTCTCTTTCTATAACTTGTGAAAGGCTATATTTACTAATTTTTTTTTCTTTTTCTTTCTTTTTTCTTTTTCTTTCTTTCTTTATTTATTTTGCTGAGGTAATTAAATGCCTTGCCCAGGGTCACACAGCCAGGACGTGTTAAGTGTCTGAGACAAGATTTGAACCCAGATCCTCCTGACTTCAGTGCTGGTGCTCTATCCACTGCTCCACCTAGCTGCCCCTGTATTTACTATTAATTAAATTATACAATTTTTTTTCATACATACAAAGAAAAAAAATATACCTGATGTTAAGGACCTTATGCTTTATTGGAAGATGGAACATATACCTCCTCTCCACACCCTAAATAGATATGTGTATATGTATACATATGCATATAAGACAAATTGAAGAGGGAGCCTGCCCTCACAGCTGAAAGATCATGACAGGCTTCAGGTAGAAGGTAGTGCCTGAGTTAAGCTTTGAAGGAAGCTAGGGAATTCTTCAACGTGGAGAAGGATTATAGGAAGTATAGGCAGAGGGAAATGATTGGCCTGTCAAAAAGCATAGATAGGAGTGGGAATGTCAAATACATTAATTTGGCTGGATAAAGTGTGTAAAGAATGATATGAAATAAATCTGGAAAGGTAGAGGGAACAGAATTTGGAGTGCTTTATTTTTTTAAATACGCTTTTTTTTTAAGTTTTATTTATTTTTTTAATTAAAAAATTTATATATATATATTTCTTTTTTGTCCTTTTCTTTTTTAATTGAAGTTATTTTATTTTCAAAACACATGCATGGATAATTCTTCAACATTAACCCTTGCAAAACCTTGTGTTCCAATTCTCACCCCCCTCTAGATGCCAAGGAATCCAGTATATGTTAAACATGGTAGAAATGCATGTTATGGATGTCTCTATCCATTCATACATGTCCTCTCAGGTTTCTCCAAATGTGCTTCTTTTGCTGTTTCTTATAAAGACAAGGAAGGCCGCTCATCTCCCTTTGGTGTCCACCTTCACCCAACTCACCTGTGGCTCCAAGAAGTTGTAGCATGTTCAGTGGCCGCACCCTGATAAGCCAGCTAGGCAGACTAGCTAAACCAGACTGAGGGTGACTGACAGGAGATGGAGGGATGTCTGCCCAAGAATATGGAGACTTCCTCTGCTGCAATGGGTGGATTAGAATAATTTGTTCCAAGGGCCCGAAAGTGGTTGAAGCAGGCAGCTGGGAGGACTTAGAGCTTTGCCAGTTTTTGTAGTTTAAAAAATTTAATATAGTTTTTTTTTGGTCTTTTTATTTTTGTCTTTTAATTGAAGTTTTTTATTTTCAAAACATGCATGGATAATGCATGGGAAGACTCCAAGGTCATCCACTCCAACCTGGACCATTGCCAGTTGTCTGGATTTTTTGTCTAGCCACTAGACTTTCATTACTAAGGAAGAGAGATCAAGGCTGATAACTTTGTGCACTCCAGTTCAAGTGCAAGCGATTACCTGTGATGTCATTGGTTTTCTTCCAAAATAAAGGATGAAGTCATCATCTGTGATGTCATTGGTCTTTTTTGAAAGTGGAAAACAAACAGCAATAGGGACAGGGACTGGACCTGTAATTTTTTTTTTTAATTTTTTAAAAATAATAACTTTTTATATCTACATTCAGAGAGAGGACTGTGGGAACTGAATTTTTTGTTGCTCATTTGCATTTTGTTTTCTTATTCATTTTCTTTCCTTTTTGATCGATTTTTCTTTTGTAACAAGAGATTGTATAAATATGTTTACACATATTGGATTTAACATATGTCTTAACATGTATAACATATATTAGATTGCTTGCCATCTAAGCGAGGGGGTGAGGAGAAGGAGGGGAAAATTTTAAACACAAGGCTATGCAAGGGTCAGTGTTGAAAAATTATCTATACATATGTTTTGAAAATGAAAAAGCTTTAGAAATAGCTTTTTATTTTCAAAATATATGCAAAATCTTGTGTTCCAAATTTTTCTTCCTTCCTTCCTCCAGTCCCCTTGTATAGACAGCAAGTAATCCAATATATGTTAAACATGTACAATTCTTCTATATGTATTTCCACAATTATTGTGCTGCACAAGAAAAATCAAATCAAAAAGAAAAAAATGAGAAAGAAAATAGAAAGCAAGCAAGGTGAAAATACTATGTTGTGAGTCACATTCAGTCCCAATTCTCCTTTTTCTGGAGGGCCGATGGTATCACAAATCTATTGGAATTGGCCTGATGGACCTGTCATTTCAGTAGTAAAGGGAATTCCTGGACAAGGAAACTTTTTCTGTCAATTAAGGCCAATAGTTTCTCATCGACTTCCAATCTTAGAGAGTTGTCTGGAACATTAAGAGATTAAACTATTTACCCTGGATCACATAGCCAGTATGTGTTAGAGAGGGGGACTTGAGGATTTTGAGAGCAGCCCTCCTGCCTCTCATTACTATTTCTTATGGTATTATAATATTCTGTTTTCTTTCATATATTATAGTTTGTTCAGCTGTTCCTCAGTTGATGGGTACCCCTTTCACAACCTAGCTTTTGTAACAAAAAAATACATACCTGCTATATTTTTGTATGCATAAGCCATTTCCTTTTTATCTCTTTGTAGGATATATACCTAGTAGGGGTGGTGATGGTCAGAGTATATACAGTGTAGTGACTTTTGGAGGAGTGTTCCAAACTGCTTTCCAGAATGGTTGAATCAATTTACAATTCTACCAATAGTGTATTAGTGTGCCCATCTTCCCAGAGGCTCTATAACAAATACTGCCTTCCATTTAATTGTCATATTTCCCAATCTGATAGATATGAGATGGAACCTCAGAGTTGTTTTAATTATCATTTTTTTTATTACTAGTGATTTCAACCACCTATTTTTTGGTGACAGCTTGCATTTTTTCTTTTGAGAATAGTCAGTTTATATCTTTGACCATTTATCTATGTTGTTACTACTTCAGTCAGGCAAAAATTTAGGAATTAATGCTACTTTGAATCATGAAGTGGGCTGCAGTAGTCACATAAATCAATGATTAGGATTAAAGGATGTCTATAACATTTTCCCAGACATATTTCTCATTAAGTTACAAAGCAACCTTAGAAAAATATAGTATAAATGGTCAAGTGAATCCAACATCATTATTGATAAAGAATTAAAAGAGTTTGATCTGATGTTGGATAAGTAGTAGTTTTTGTTCAGTTGTTCAGTCTTGCTTTACTTTTCATGACCCCATGGACCATAACATGCCAGGCCCTTCTATCTTCCACTATCTTTCAAAGTCTGTCCAAGCTCATGTTTGTTGTTTCCATGTTATAATCTATCTATCTATCTATCTATCTATCTATCTATCTATCTATCCATTTCATTATCTGCCAGATCCTTTTCCTTTTGTCTTCAATCTTTCCCCAAATCAAGGTCTTTCCCAATGAGTCCTGACTTCCCATTATGTAGCCAAAGTATTAAATCTCAGTTTCAGTATTTGACCTTCCATTAA
This sequence comes from Myrmecobius fasciatus, assembly GCA_023553655.1. Taxonomy (NCBI): domain Eukaryota; kingdom Metazoa; phylum Chordata; class Mammalia; order Dasyuromorphia; family Myrmecobiidae; genus Myrmecobius; species Myrmecobius fasciatus. The sequence goes on along the minus strand of JAJPUD010014529.1, from coordinate 14,569 downwards.
ATAGCCTCAATTATTTTCTTGCTGTCCAAGGGACTCTCAGAAGTCTAAGATCTTCAGTACCATAATTCAAAAATATTGATTCTTTCTGAGGTATCACTTTATATCTATCAGATTGACAAAGATGACATGAAAAGATGATGATAAATATTGAAGGGGATGTAGGAAAACTGGGACATTAATATATTGTTGGTGGAGTTGTGAATTGATTCAGCCATTCTGGAGAGCAATTTGGAACCATGTCCAAGAGGCTATAAAACTGGTCTGTATCCCAAAGAAATCATAAAAGAAGGGAAAGGACCACAGGTGCAATAATGTTTATAGTAGCTCTTTTTTGTGGTGTCAAGGAATTGGAAATTGAGTGGATGCTCATCAGCTGAGGAATGGCTAAATAAGCAATATTTTATGAATGTCATGGAATATCATTGTTCTATAAGAAAAGAAGAGCAGGCTGATTTCAGAAAAGCCTGGAAAGACTTACATGAACTGATGCTAAATGAAGTGAACAGAGCCAGCAGAACATTGAACATAGTAACAGCAAGATTACATGATGATCAACTATGAGAAACTCAGCTCTTCTCAGTAACACAGTGATCCAAGACAATTCAATTAGACTTGAGATGGAAAATGCCATCTGCATTCAGAGAGGGAACTATGGAGACTGAATGCAGATTGAAGCATACTATTTTCACCCTTTTTTTTTTTTTTTTTTTGGTTTGCTTTTTTTTCTTCTCATGACTTCCTCTTTTGTTCTGATTTTTCTTCACAACATGATTGATTTGGAAATATGTTTAAAATGATTGGGCACATACAACCTATATCAGATTGCTTGCTATTTTGGGAAGGAAGGAGGTAAAGGAGAGAGAGAAAAAAAATTGGAACTCTTTGCATATAATTGGGAAAATAAAATACTATTTTTAAAAAGTGTTGATTCTATGTCACTCAACTTTTCTTATAGTCCAACTCTCACAGACATACATTGCTACTGTAAAAACCATAGCTTACAGACAGATCTTTGTCTGTAAGGTGATATCTCTGTTTTCTAGTATACTGTCTAGATTTGCCATAGCTTTCTAAGAAGCAAGCATCTTTTTATTTCATGGCTGTAGTCACCATCTGCAGTGATCTTTGAGCCTAAGCACATACAATCTGATACTGCTTCCATTTCTTCTCCTTCTAATTGACCGGAAATGATAGGGCCAGTTGCCAAATTTTTTGTTTTTGTTTTTTTAAATGTTAAGCTTCAAGCCAGTTTTTGTAATTTCTTCTTTCAGTCTCATCAATAGATTTCTTAATTCCTCTCCACTTTCTGCCATCAGGGTGGTATCTTCTGCACATCTGAAATTGCTGATTATTTCTTCTGCAACCTTAATTCTAGCTTTTGTTTCATCCAGTTTGGCATTTCATTTGATATATTTTACATATTATTTAAATTAATAAGCCTTGTCATATTCCTTTTCCAATCTTAAACTAATCAGTTGTTCCATGTTTGGTTCTAACTATTGTTTTTTGACCTGCAAACAGGTTCCTCAGGAGGCAAATAAGATGATCATGTACCCTGTCTCTTTGAGGACTTGATTTTGTTTGGATCTACACAGTCAAAGACTTTAGTGTAGTCAGTGAAGTAGAAGTAGATGTTTTTTTTCTGGAACTCTGCTTTCTCCATAATCCAGTGAATGTTGGCAATTTGGTCTCTAGTTCCTCTGCCTCTTTGAAAAGCACTTCTGGTAATTTTTGGTTCACATGTTATAGCTCACAGAATTTTAAGTATGATGTTGACATATGAAATGAGCATAATTGTTTGGTAATTTGAATATTCCTTGGCACTAGTACCATCAGTAGTATGGTTAGTAGTATATATGTATATACTATACAGAATATGTACAGATAAACTCACTATTATTATCAACCTACAGAACAAATAACTAGATGTTAATAAGCTAAATAATCCTGAAACTCCTTCTCCCCGGCTTTGAAAAATAGTAAAACAAAATTCCCAACTTTGTTTTACTATTTTTTTAATATTATATTAAAATATTTCTCAGTCCTTTATATGAAACAAACCATGGTATCCTGAAAAGCAAATCAAAAAAGTTCAGCAAAAGAAAAAAGATGGACAAACATCTAAGAAATCCATCATTGCTGTCTCTGTGTTCATTGTACGTTTAGCTAATTTGAAGAACAATCACATTATTTGAAACAAATCATTTGATCTATTAATAAACTTTGTTATTGTTCTAGAATCAATAACTAAATGTATCAAATTATGGATGATGCACAATCATTTTATTGTTGGTCTGTCATGTCAAAGAGTTTATAAAATAATTACACCATTAATTTTTCCCTAGAAATATTTGCGTTGCTAAATGAAATGAACAGAACCAAGAGATCATTGTACACAGCAACAAGATTATATGATGATCAATTCCGATGGACGTGGCTCTTTTCAATAATGATCTTGTGATGAAGAAAGCCATCTATACCCAGAGAGAGGACTGTGAGAACTGAGTGTGGATCATGACATAGCACTTTTACTCTTTTTGTTGTTGTATGCTTGCATTTTGTTTTCTTTCTCATCTTTTTTTTTTTTTTTTTTGCTTTTTGCTGAGGCAATTGGGGTTAAGTGACTTGCACAGGGTCATACAGCTAGGAAGTGTCTGAGAGCAGATTTGAACTCAGGTCCTCCTGACTTCAGGGCTGGTGCTCTATCCACTGCACCACTTAGCTGCCCCATCTCTTTTCTTTTTGATCCAATTTTTCTTGTGCAGCAAAATAATGTATAAACATATAAACAATATAAACACATATTTTTAACATGTTTAATATGTATTGGATCACTTGCCATCTAGGGGAGGAGGTGTGGGGAAGAAGGGGAAAATCTGAAACACAAAACTTTTGCAAGGGTCAATGTTGAAAAGTTATCCATGCATAACTTTTGAAAATAAAAATAAAAAAATAAAAAGTTTTAATTTTTAAAAAAAGATATATTTTTGTTTCAACGTTTCTTATGAATCATTGGGTAAAAGTTGGAGTTTTGAAGGGGCAAGAAAGTAAAAAGTATTAGCCAAATAGTGGCAGAATGAAGATGTGAATCCAAGTCTTCTGACTCAAAATCCAGTAGTCTTCCCACTATGCCCTCACTGATTATATTATTATTAAAAATATGTATTTAGGAAACTATTTTTAAAAGATATTACTGTACAGATTTTACTGATTTTATTTTAGTGAAGCCTTCAGGTCTTCAAAATGCTTAAAATTCATTGATTTACGAAGTAATTTATAGGCATGGTAGGTATTTGATTTTTAAAAAAAGTCTTTCAAGGCCTTTTCAATTGATTAATAGTTTTTCTTGTTTTCTTTTTTTGGTTAGAAAATCTGTTTATCTTCTGACTTTCAGTCCCATTAAAGTCTGAAATGTCAAACAGGGTTAAGAGATGAGGTGTTAGAGGAGTGGAAAAGAGTAGACTTGGTTCCCTTGTCCAAGGAATGTAAATTTAATTGATTCTTATAGCCTCTGCTAGTTTTGTTAGCATTGTCTTATGCTTTGCATATATGAATGCAGTAACTGTCGTTGTTTTTTCCTGCAGAGAGCATAACTCTGTAGGGCTGGCCCTGTAGTTTGAATGCCTAAAACACTATTTTATGGAGAACTCACATAGGGCAAGCCTTGAGGGCCTTTCAAACAAATTGTTTTTACCCACCCATTCCAATAAGGAAAATCTGCATATGTTTAGGGTAGATATCCCTCTAACTCACCAATGAGATGAGGCCTATTAGCTCCCCTCAACCTGTTTTAGCCCATCTGCTGAGATGGTTTTACCTGTGTGGCCACTGTGCATGGTACTGCTTCTTGGAGTCCCAGGTGAGAGCCGGACACTAAAGGTGGATGAGCATCCCTGAGGAGGACTCTGCAAGCCCTCACAACAGAGGTGCTAGTTCTCCCTGAACACCCCCACACTCCTCCAAGAAATGTAAAAAGGGAATGTGTAAAGGTAGCAGCCCTCACATTAAGAATAATTTCCATGAAAGACTCACAGGGCAGGTCATAGGATCTTCCTTCTGTTACCTGCCTGGGATCAATACTCCCTGTCCTTCACTGCTATTGCCCAGAAGCATCTTGTTTTATTTTATCCTGGCTTCCCCTTCTTCCCCTTCTCCCTTTTCTGGGCAGGACCCACAGTCTTTGAAGTAATATTTTCAATATGTACAAACTACATTATTTAATGTGTTGAATGCAAATGAAAATCTGAATTTAATATGTAAGAACAAAGTAGTTTAACAAAGAAAAATGCTGATTTGGTAGTGTTTTATAGCCATATGTTTAAAAACAACTGAGTGGAAACTGTTTCCCAGACAAATAATACAGGGAAACTCAAATTTAGTGTTCAGTTCCTTAAGACAGCACTGATCGATAATACTGAGAATCTCTCTCAACTCATTGAAAAGCAGATTTTTTTCTAGAGCTACTCAGAAATAAACATAAAAGTTAAGAAGTTTGTGCCAATCATATGTGTGTTTGCCATGTAATGATGGTACTCCATATATCAAGGGAAACAATTGTCTTCTAAATGTTTCTCTTTTAGGAGAAAATGGTCATATGTCCTCTGGAAAAAGGCTTGCCTGGAGTTGTTTTAGGGGAAATCTTTCCCAGAGGAAGGGAGAGGAACTTGATAAATAGCAAGACTTATACAACTTTGTAAATTTTTCTGTAGAATCAAGAATAAGGTAATTTTGAAGATGTCATAAAGTACCAAAGAGGCAACCTTAGAACATTTTCAGCATAAAATCTTGAAGATGTGAATTGCTGCTGCCAGTCATCAATTGGTAAAAAGAGATTGTGTTTCCAAAGACACTTCTGTCTTCACTGTAATGGTCGTTTATTTAACAAGGCTCATTAGGGTCTGTTGAAACATTTAAAAAGGATTAAAAAAACCAAACTAAACCATAATATTTAGCTTTCAGCACTAAGGAATGAAACAAATACAATGACCATTCCAATAAATTTATTGTGATATGAGTGGCTAATGTTACCAAGGCTGTCAAATGAAAATTATTTTAAAAAAATAAATGTATTAATAGTCACAATTTATTAGTGCTTTATAAGGAAGTTTTTTCTAGACATTAAGCCTAATTAGTTTTACAATTTTGACCCATTGTTTCTGGTTTTGTCCTCTGGGGCCACCAAATATAACAAGTCTAATCCATCCTCCAGAATACAACCCTTCAAATACTTGATAATGACTCTCAGGTTCCCCTTGAGACCTCTTTTCTGGGCTAAACTCCCAGTTCCTTCAATTGATCCTAGTATAATATAGACTAAAGACTCTTTGAGGCCTCCAAAAATGACTGGCCTAGTCCTTAGTAAGTGGGGTGGAGAAAAGGGCACCTGAGTAGGCCCATAGCCTTTTCCAATTCTTCACATTTTCTGACTCTTTCATATGCAAATATACCTCTCAAGATCTGAAAGGAGTACATTCTTATAACCTGTAAATACCAGTGCTTAAAGTCTGAAAGCAGCTGAC
>JAJPUD010014528.1:14047-32030 GCA_023553655.1 Myrmecobius fasciatus | reverse complement strand
TATATATATATATATATATATATATATATATATATATATATATATATGGATACAGGAGTTATCTGAATACAGAATTGAACTCATGAAAAGTAATGAGGTCACCAAATGAGATGATAGTGAGAGAATAAAGGCTCTAAAACAGAGCCCCCAGTAGTGGACAGGATATTAAAGATGTTATAGTCATGAGGATTAGAGACAAGATAGCATTTAGGAGTAGAGATTGGTTAACTGGAACAAATACAGAGAGCTCGAGAAGGATGAGGACCAGGAAAGAATTTGGCAACTGAGAGATCGATGGTACCTTTGGAAGAAGCAGTGACTTTTGGTAAATTTTGGAGACTGTTGGGATCAGAGGCCAATGTAAAGGGGTTTTTAGATAATGGTTGAACAATGACTACAGGAATATAGTGATTATACCTATATAGGAATATATATGTATACATATATATAGTAAGAAATTATAAAGTAAGCAAGAAAAGAAGCATTCATTAAGTACCTACTACGTGCCAGGCACTGTGCTAAACTCTTTACAAGTATCTTTTTTGATTCTCACAAACAACCCTGTGAAGCAGATACTATTTTTATCCTCATTTGACAGTTAAGGAAATTGGGATAGGATAAAGGTTAGCAACTTGCCTTGCTTAGGATCACACAGCACCCAAGTATATGAGATTGGATTTGAATTCAGGTCCTGCTGACTTCTGGCTAAGCATTCTTTCTATTGCTCTACCTAGAATCTTTCTTATGAATATAAAGAATTCAGAAAAATTTGTAAAGAATGATATGGAAAGATGCAAAAGGAGAAAACAACCAGGAGAACAATATAGATGACCACAATAATAGAAATTAAGTCATTAAAATGGTGTTAATTAAAAATAAGGGGCAGTATTGATTCTGGAGAACAAAAGATAAAAAACATAACTTTTTTCTTGGTGAGAGGTGTAGGATTATGCAAGCATTGTCAAAGATGTGGTTGTTTTTGCCAATCTATCTTACTTTACTGTTTTTCTTTGTCACGTAGGGAGGGTTTCAAGAAGAAAGGAGCACATATCAGGAAAAAGCTGTGATGTTTAAAAAAAATCTAGTTTCTTAAAATGAGTTGTGGGAAGCCCAAAAATAACCTAATAGGAAAAAGACAACCAGGAGAGTCAAGAGCCCCTGGATCAATACGCAGACAAATCAAATGCCCTCTCTGAGTTGTCGAATCCCATTCTGGAATTCATCCCTGATATTTCTCTCTTTCCTTCCCTGGGCTGTTGTAAGCACCAGCTGAAATAATGGGCCAGATCTCAATAGAGATTAGCTAGCTGTAAATATGGCCTGACTGTAGCCCGCCTCTAGGCTACAGGTGTGAGATCACTAACAACAGATGGCAAGGCCAGTAGGAAGGAACATGTACTTTCTATGCAAACAATCTATGTAGGTCAGGCTTGAGAACCCAAAGAGAGGATAGGCCCATTGTGGAAAAATCATAGCTAATAAACAAACTTCTTTTGATTATACATGAAATTGTTTTCAATTTCACTTAATACACTGGATTGTACTCTGGGATTCAATTTAATTCAATTTTACAGACATGTATTTATTTGGTACCTACTTTGTATCAGGCATTGGGATAGGAATACCATGATTAAAAAAATGAGTCCTCAAGAGAAGTACATTTTACTATATGTAAACAGAGAAGTATAATAAAAATGTTATAATAAATATAATTTTTGAAGCAAAAAAACTCTTGGACAGAGAGAATTAGAGATGGCTTGCATGAGAGATAGAATGAGAATTCAGTCTTGAAGGAAAAAATATGGATTCTGAAGGGTTAGATTCCAGAAATGAGTGATGATCTAAACAAAAAAAAGAGTTTAGAGCTAAACCGTGAGCTTGTATCATTAATAGTCCAGTTTGCCTGGCATATGAAGCACATGAACAAGAGCAATATGGAATTAAGCTGGAAAGATAGGTTAGAACTGGGTGGTCCAAGACTTTGAATGGATGATTGAAAGTCTTTGAGGAGAGGAATAATATGGTCAGTGTTCTCTGATAGAATAATTATTTTGGTAGTTGTATGGAAGATAGATTGGAGAAGAAATCTTGGTGGCACCACCTGTAAAATCAAAGTGTGTCATCCTGAAGTCACTGGTCCAGGATGTTTGATGTTTGCTTTGGGGAAGCTTCCTTTTTGATCTCCTACTTGCTAGATCTCTTGGTAGTCATTTTATAACCTTTGGCATGAAAAGTAACACTTTTTTAGGTGATAAGGTCCCTTTTTTTCATAAAACCAGTTCAGGAAAAGCAGTACATGGATTTCCATTCAAGGCACCAACAGGGAAATAAATAATTAATAAAATACTTCACTAGTCTGAGGGCTTAAATTATAAGGAGATGGTCATTTGATGGAAATAAAAGATACTTCTCCAAAATGAGAGATACTGTAGGGTTAGAATTTGCAAGACTGATTGGATTGGGAAAATGAGAAAAGAATAAACATTTATATAGTGACTACTACATACAAGGCACTATGCCAAGTGCTTTACAAATATTCTCTAATTTAATCATCACAACAACCCTGTGATTTAGTTGCTGTTATCCTCATTTTATAGTTGATGGCAAAATGGGGATGAGGTTGAAGAAGAAAGAAAAGGTGAGAGTTAATCAATCAACGAACATTTATTATGTGCCTACTTACTGTGTGCCCAGCATTGTGATCGACTCTAGGGATAAAAAAAAAGAAATGGTTCCCAGCTTCCAGAAGTTTGGCTCTGACTCTAAGCTTCTCAGTCTGGAAGATTGGCAAAATGAAGGTGCTTCAATAGAATAAGGGAGTTTGGAGGAGAAGAAGCTTTAGCAGATTAGATGCTGAGCTGCATTTTGGATATATTTAGTTGGAAATATCAGCAGTTTTCCCACATTGAGATGTCCAGCAGAATGCTGAATACCTTCAGTCCCCAGCAACCAAACCCATGTGATCTCAGATTATATTGCCCATCAGATATCATGGCCCCCTTCTCTCTCTGTTTTCCAAATTAGAGATTTCCATTTCCTCTGAATATTCTTCAAAGGATTTAATTTCTTAACCCCTTGTCATCCTATTCTTCTGGGCACAGATCAGTTTGTCAAAGTCTCATCTAAAATGTGGTGTCTAGAGTGAAAACCAACATACTGCTTTTCCTAAATTGGTTTGTCACTTTACCCAAAAGAGAAGAAAGAAAAGGACTTCATCATCTAAAAAAAGTCAATGTTATTCTTCATGCCAAAGGTTACCAGGAGACCCAGTAAATAGGAGATCAAAAGGGAAGCTGGCCTAAACCAAGTGCCAAATATCCTGGACCAATGACTTCAGGATGACACAACCCTGACTTTACAGGTGGTGCCGACAAGACAAAAACAGCATAAATCAGGCCAGATGAGACAAGAGCAGCAATTTCTTTCACCACTCTATCCTCCTTCACTTTTCATCCTCGATGGAGTCCTAACTTGTCCCACGTGAACTACAAGGAACAATCTTTCTTGGCATTGTGGACCAGTCCTGCTAAATCACAACAGTCACAACATGAAAAGCTCTGTCCCCCCAATCTGAGTGCATCAAGTCATTACATCTTTTAAAATATTTGCTAACTAGTCAGCAACAGGAAGCTGATGAAAGGTTGACTGAAAGATGGAGCTGTTCAGAAAAGCTCAATAAATTTTATTTGCAAAGATCCAGGCTGTAAGTGACATTTAGCTAGCCAAGCTATCAAAGAAGCTATTGTTTAAAAACTGGAAGAAAGTGCTTAAATCATTCTTGAATTATTACCTAAATTTGGCAGGTTTATCTCTTACCACGACTGAGGTTGCCAAAAATAAAAGAGTCTCCAAAGGAAGGGAAAAGGACAGGAGGAGAAACTCTTTTCACTGAAGTTGGGGCTATAATTATTTCAAACATTAATAACAATCAGACATGATACCCTCTTGCTGTCTCTTCTGAACTTTTAACCACTTACATATGAATATTTGCTGACTTACTCAAACCTCAGGCTTTCCTGTAAGTATGGGGTATTACTTACTGAGCCAGGGATCATTTTACAAGGTTTTAGCTCCAACATGGATTAACAGTGGAGCTGAACGCTTGTCCAGCCTCAGTTCCAAATCAGATTTCAGTAGGCACAGCCTGACCACTGTCGGCTCCAAAAAAGGCCCCTTTGTCGTCAGCAAGTCGGGAGCCATTTTAGCACATTGCTATGGGAATGGGACTACAATGGGGTGCTGGAAGAAAGCCTGTGCGAAGGTGGGACCAGGTGAATTTGTGTTCCCTGGGAGCTTCATAAGGAAATTCTCCTTTGTCCTGGGCCATGACATATTCTGTATATACATGCCTAGAGAGTCAAGATAATACAGAAATAAAATTTCCATGGTATATAAATAGAGATATATGTGTGAAATACATACATATGTGGAGATAGATATAGATACATAAGTATATATATATATATGTGTGTGTGTGTGTATATATATGTTTATCTGTATGTCTATATACATTCATACATACATATCTCTGTGTGTATGTGTGCGTAGTTCCATATTTTTTTCCTCCAAAGGACCAAAGATGAAGCATGCTGCCCATCTTCTGACAGAGAAATGATGATTTCAAGTTGCAAAATGGGGCATACATTTTCACACATGGAGAATATGGGAATATGCTTTGTTTGACCATAGAAATTTGTTATGAAAGGTTTTTGGGGGTTGGATTTTTTTTTGATCTTTTGCTATTATTCCATTGGGGCACAATGTGGGAGGAAGAAAAAAATATGTTTGTTCATTGAAAAAAATAAAGTTATTTTAAAAGGATTTACAGATACAGACATTGAGGTCTTAAAGTACACTCACAATCTGGCTACAATACACACACACACACATATATACATCTGACATATACACATCTATAATGATAGTCAAATAATTGCTTTGTTTAGTTTTTTAATAAGCGCACTATAATGGAAAGACCATAGGTTTGGAACTAGAAGAGACCTTAGAGGTTCAAACTACAGTTTCCATATAGCGGGAGGTTGATCAAGAGATCCAAGGTTAGTTAGGTCACCCAATCCACTTGATGAAATTGCATGATGTAATAGACAGGAAACCAAGATGAGGAGACATGAGGATTTGCCTTTCACTCTTTGAGTAGCTCATTTGCACTTTATAAAGGTCTAGAACCTTAAGTGATTTCTTTGTATAAGAAAAGATCAAGAAATGCTGATGAGGATCCAGCTGCCTGAGTGTTCTTTCTTCATCCACCCACTGATGTGAATGAATAGGAATTTAGAGTTAAAAGCAGAAGAACCAATCCTACTTGTAATTGAGTTACAAGAAGAATCAATATTGCAGCCTCTTAAGCAAACTTCTAACAGGGTATATAGCTAGAAGAAAGGAGGATTTCTTTCTCGTTCCTACCCCATCTGCCATGGTGTCTTGCAGCAGAAGTACATGGCAAAGTTTGGATTCTGGTTCTCTCCTCTGGATGAGATGAGGTTGGTACCTAAAGATGGAATCCTGCTTAGGATATAATTGGCCAAGAATTGATTACTGGTCCTCTTAGAGTATGAATTCTAATTCTTTCCAAAAATGCACAGAAGCACCCTCGACCAGGATGTCTGCTGAGCCAAAAGCTGAAAGTAATGACGATTCTATCTAATCAGTGAATCAGCCTTCATAGGAGTAACATCTGTTATCCAATGGAACAGTAGCCAGGGCCAACTTTGAGAATAAGGCTGGCAGTGGAGGGATATTAGAGGCCCTGACTCCCTGAAGCACTGGAAGCAGTTCTCCTTCCTGACACATGCCTTGGCCACATGTATTCCAATTTTAGTTCATGAGCTATTGAGAATACCTTGACCCCAAGGTAATTATCTCTCTGGGGACTGAGCTTATTTTTATGTTGTTGTATACTAGAGAAGTAGACTCCACTGAACTATATACAGATGGGGGAAAAACTGAGGCTTGGAGAAGTTAAATAATTTAACCAAAGTCACACAGCAAGACTGGATTCAAATCCAGAATCTCTACTTAAAAATTCATTGTTTTAGATGATGCAGACCAGCTCCAATGATCTTGTGATAAGGAGAACTACCTTCGTCCAGAGAGAAGACTGGGAACTGAGTGTAGTTCACAACAGAGCATTTTCACTCTTTTTGTTGTTGATTTGATTTTTCTTGTGCTGCAAAATAATTGTATAAATATGTATACATATATTGGATTTAACACATATTTCTACCATGTTTAACATATAATGGACTACTTGCCACCTAGGGGAAGGAGTAAGGGAAGGGAGGAATTGGAACACTAGATTTTGCAAGGCTTAATGTCAAAGAATTATCCATGCATATGTTTTGAAAAATGAAAAGCTTTAATTAAAAAATCATTGTTTTTCCCACCATGTCATGCTACCTCTCATAGAGCATTGAATTTAGAACCAGAAGACCTGAGTGTGAATACCACTTTCACTCTAAAGAAGCCATGGAACTTTGAGCAAATCAGTTCACCTCAGTCTTTACAGCTATAAAATGGAATGACAATCCATGCACCATATGGCAAGACAGTATAGGACAGTGGAAAGTACACTGTACTTGGATTGAGAAGACCTGAGTTTCCTCACTTGAAAATTTTGAATGATGAGATTTGCTCCGCAAACTTCATAGGGTTGTTATGAGGATCAAATAAAAACATAGATGTGAAATGCTTTTATAGCTATAAAATATTATGTTTACAGCTACAGACGCTATTGTATCTTTTTTAGCTATGGAACATAATATAACTAGTTTGATTTCTTCACTGTTGTGGCCAGTGCTTTGGAAATCATAGAAACAGTCACACATGGTGCATGGCACATAGTAAGTATTTAATAAATGCTCTATCTATAGATAGAGAATAGGACAAAGATAAGAAAGAGGAATAACAGAGGCCCCAAAGGGACCTAGAGTAAATGCTGCTGTTAGAACCCCAGTGACCCTTTCCCTTTTTTCCTCCCTCCTCACCTAAATCCCTCTTTTGCCCTTCAATTTCATCAAAGGATTCCCATTTGGCTTTCCACTATGACTTCCAAAGAAAATGAGATGAGAGAAATGAACCTGAAGCAAAGAGATTAAACAACTTAACATGTACCATCTTTTTTAAATTTTAATTATTAAATTATTAATTTAACTAATTAATTTAATAATTAAATTAAGATTTATGACTTTTTGCTTTTCCAAATCTATGCAAAGATAATTTTCTACATTCATCTTTGCGAAATCTCATGTTCCAAATTTCTCTCCTTCCCTCCACCTCGCTCCCCTCCCCTAGACAGCAAGCAATCCAATATAGGTTAAACATGTGCAGTTCTTCTAAACATATTTCCATATTTATCATGCTGTTCAAGAAAAATCAGATCAAAAGACACTTTCTATATTTGTCTCTATTTCTCAAGTCAGTCAGATGTTTGGACTGGGGATATTAATGCATAAACTTCATTCCCAACTTACTCTCCAGACTTCTCTTCTTCCTCTTGGACAGCTCTTTCTCATCTTGGAGAACCCTCTGCCCTGAGACCACTCTACTGACCAATGCCCACATACTTGCCTGAATCACTATTCAAGAGGAGTCCCTCCATGTCCTCTTCTTTTACTGAATTTCTAGACTTCTCCTTGCCAGTCATCTTTGCCCCTGTGAGTCCCCTTCCTCTCTTATTTCCTCTTCTGTGTATTTTGTCTTTGCCTGTTAGAATGTAAACTCCTCAAGGGCAGAGGTTGTCTTGCTTGCTCATATTTGTAACACAAGTTAGTATAGTGCCTGGCATGTAGAATGTGTTTCCAGTTCAATCATTTGTCAGTTGTGTCCAATTCTTCATGATTCTATTTGAGGTTTTCTTGGCAAAGATACTGGCATGGTTTGCCATTTCCTTCTCCAACTCGTTTTACAGAGCAGAAAACAGAGGTAAACACTATCAAGTGACTTATTCAGAGTCACACAGCTGGCATTTGAGATTGGATTTAAATTCAGGTTTTCCTAACTCCTGCCACAGTGCTCTTATCTACTGTACTATCTAGCTTCCTCCAGAGTATGTTTACTAAATGCTTTACCTAGATTCAAGGCAAGTCAGTTATGAGAAAAACTTCCAAAGAAATTACGTGAATAGTGTATGGAAAGGGATGAAGAGATGTGTGTGGATGTGTGTGTGTGTTTATGTGTGTGTGTGTGTGTATAGTGTGTATGTGGGTAGGTGGGTGTGAGAGTGGGAAGTGGAGGGGGGATAGACAAAAAAACAATTTTCAAAAGTCCTCATTCTCATAATAGCTCACATTTTCATAGTGAATTAAGTTTGCAGAGTTCTTTGCCTACATTGTACCATTTGCCTTCCATAATAAAGAACATGCAATTTTTATCCTCATTTACAGATAAGAAAAGTGAAGTTCAGAAATAGTAAATAACTTGCCTAAAGTCATATAGTAGATGTTTGAAACAAAACAGAGTCTGAAGCCAAGTCTTCCTGACTTCGGGTCCATTATTTTATCTAGTAGTCCACACTTAACTTCTCAACTTCTCCCAAAGTCAAATGACTAAGATGAATTTCTTATCATCTGCCATTGACAATATTTTCAGCATCATTATAGGACTAGCTCTGATTTACCCACCAATAAATTATAGGTACTCAGATAAATGCTAATCACTTTGTTACACAAGGCTTCTAATTAGTCCAGAATATTTCATGGGATGAAGTAAGGGCCTATATCCAAAACCAACCCAGAGGAATTGGAGATCTGAAGGTTGGACTTAGTGCAATTTTGTGGGAATGATAAAGAAAGAGAACTTTGAAGGATCCTGAGGGCTGGAACTCAGACAATCAATAGCTCTGTTCCTGAGGGCCCATTTTGTCTGATATAGGAAGAAGAGAAGAGAGCAGAGGGCATTTCTTACCAAGCCAAAGCTCAACTTGTGTGTGACTCATTCAAAGAAGATTGAAGTGCTAAACATCAACTCAAGGAGATTTGGATTCAAATCCTACCTCAGACATTTATCATCTGGGTAATACTTGGCAAGTCACTTAACCTCCATAAGACTCAGGTTCCTCTTCTATGAAATGACTCATTTGAACTTAACAACCTCTAATGTCCATTTTAGATGAAAACAGCTGCTCCCTCAGGCTACTCTGAATAAGATGAGGAAGGCAACTCTGGTAAATAAAATTTCCATAGCTACGCAGATGTTTCCTTAAGTGCTCCTCTGAGTCCTTAGCAACCTCAATTCTTAAAAGCTAAGCCAAGCCAGCATGTGCTTTAACAGGTCCCACCCACTTGAAAATTCTTGTCTTTGGTGCTGCCAACAAACTGTGTCTCTTATTTGACAACCAACCTGACAGTTCAGAGAGGATCATCATCAGAATCTTGGCCACAGAGTCAAGAGTTTTTTGACCACAGCAGCCCCTGGGACCATCTACTAAGGAGCAAATGCTCTGCAGTCTAGATCAGAGGATGTGGCTTCCAATCCTACAAGAGAAATCTTGAAGTTTTTGTTGCTTTGAAGTAAAAAAAGAAGAACCTTCTTTTTCTCTAGAAAACCTCAGGCATGGTGCTCTCTGTTCTTCAGAGCAGTAACCATATTTGTTTTGGAAGAGGCTTCTAAAAGCAATTCTCAGACTGTGTTGGTAGGGTAAGATCCTTCCAGGTCAGTCCCATCCTTTAAGTCCTACCTCCTCTACTTCACTGTCTCTACCTGAGACAGTTAGGTGGATAGGGCCTTGGGTCTGAAGTCAAGCTGGGTTTAAATCCAACCTCTGACACTTACTATCTGGAGACTCTGAGCAAGTTATTTAACTTCTGTTTCCCCAAGAGTTCTCAACTGCAAAATTGGGATAATAACACTTCTGCCTCCTGTTTTTGTGAAGATCCAATGGTATATTTGTATAGTGTTTAGCAAAGAGCCCGACACTAGAAAAACATGCTTATTCTCTACCCCCTTCTCCTTTCCTTATTTCAAGCTATTTGGTCCTCCATGGCTGCATTTAGAGTTTGAGAATTGGTTTTAAATCCCTCAATTTGCTACTCAATAACAATGTGACTTTGAGCAAGCTAATCTCTTTGGATCTCAGTTTCCTTATCTATACAATGAAGGTATTAGACAACATGAGCTCTAGAGTCCTTTCAGATTCTGAATTCATGATGCTGTGAGGAAGATATTCTTTCTTTCATTCCCTGTACTTACAACTACTCTTTATTCATCATGGTTATGTGTTTCTAAGACTTAAAAAGGGTCTTCTTAGATAGCCCTGGAATCATCTATACCACAATCATAGCAACTCACATTTTTACACTTTTTTTTTTTAAATGGGACCTATGATTTCATTGGTGTAAGGAACTCCCAGGGAGGAAATTCCCTCTACCCCTACAGATTAGTATCTTCTCTGAAACATACTCTTTGAGAGCTGCTACCTAAGGCACAGAGTGTATAAGTGATTTTCCCAGCTTCACACTGCCAGTAGGTGTATAAGGCAAGTATTAAACCTAATTCTGAGGTCAGCTTGCTCTACACTAGCCCACACAATGTCTTTAAGGTCTACAAAGTACTTTCATCACAACAAACTTGTGAGGTAAGTTGTAAAAACATGATTATTAAAATAAACTCTTCAAATGGATGGAACAATATGATGGAACAATGGACAAGGAAAAAGGAGTGCCAACCTTTGTCAGTAACTGTATGGTCAAAGAGACACTGCTGCATCTTGCTGGGTCTCTGCATCCTCCTCTGGCAAACTGATGGCTTCATAGGCACTGAGGTTTGGAGGGAGAAAGGCTATCAGTGGCTATCTAATCTAATTCAAAATTGAAACTCCTTTACAACATACTCAGGCTCTCATTAAAGGCTGTCAGTGAAGGGAGACCCACCTTCTCCCAAGAATCTCATTCAACTTTTGGAAAGCTCCCATTGTTAAAAAGTTTTTCTTTATATCAAGCCTAAATCCAACCCTTTCCTACTTCCAAAAGTAACTGTGAATTAATAATAAAAGGCACAAGTGAGGCTTTTTAACAAAAAACAATCAATGCCTAGAACTAAATATAGTCCTCATAGTGTTGTCTGACTGGAGCAGCTAGCTGGAGGAGTGCATAGAGCTCTGGTCCTGGTGTCAGGAGGACTTGAGTTCAAATCTAATCTCAGACACTTACTAGTCGTGTGACCCTGGCAAATTACTTGACCCTGTTTGCCTTAGTTTCTTCATCTGTGAAATGAGCTGGAGAAGGAAATGGCAAATCCTTCCAGTATCATTGCCAAGAAAACCCCAAATGGCATCATGAAGAATCAAACAGGACTGGAACAATTCAATAACAACAGTGTTGTCTTACCAAAATACAGAAGAAGAATTTTCTTAATTCTTTCTTAATGTCACTGGAGATCTCATTAGTATTTTTGTTTGTTATATGATACTCATGTTAATAAAAACTTTAAGGGGGCAGCTAGGTGGCGCAGTGGATAGAGCACCAGCCCTGAACTCAGGAGGACCTGAGTTCAATTCTGACTTCAGACACTTAATACTTCCTAGCTGTGTGACCTTGGGCAAGTCACTCAACCCCAATTGCCTCAGAAAAATAAATAAATACATTAAACATCATCAGGCCAAGGATAGATCCTTGGGGCATTCCACTGGATGCCAACTGATATCAGCTCTTTCTAGGCTGATATCAACTGATGCATCTGTCAGTCAACAGACTCCCTTCCCTGATTGACATTCTTCCAAACTGATGTGGAATCATTAACAACTATTCATAGGGTTTAGCCATTAACCCATTCCTAAATCCATCTAAATATACTATAGTCAGGTAGGAATCTCTTCATCTCTTTCTCAACAATATCCCAAGAGATTTAATTGAGTGTTTTGCTAACATCTCTGTGTACTATCTCTTCAGCATTTCTCCAATCCATTAATTATTAAATCCAATTCAAAAAGGAAATTAGTCTGGCATGACTTGTTCATCTCTGCTTCCTTTTCCAGATGCTCATTAACCATCCTTTTAGTAAAATATTCTAGAATTTTGCCAGGAGTGTACTCTCCACCTTTTTCATCTGACATATGAATTCTTAGACTATGTTGATGTCTAAGGTTCCTTCTTGCCCTAATACTCCATGGCTCTATGGGAAAGAGCTGAGCTTTTGCCTCATAATATAAGGAAGTTGAAAGAGACAAAGCTATTAGCTTACATCTGTTAGGTTAAGACAGGAAGGGTATGTTTCCTACAGGATTCTGATGAAAGTATACTGTGCAAAGAATAAACATTTTAGTAGCCTAATCCATTGCTGAGACATTGCAATACAATGGATTTGTTATAATTCTCTATCTATAGAGGCCACAAGATTTTGGTTCAAGCCCTACCTTTGACAAATTCTGGCCATGTGCAAGAGCAAGTAAACCTGAGCAAGTAAATTAACTTTTCATTGCTCTAAAAAAACCTTTTAAAACTATATTTAAGTTGAAGAGGTGATGACTTGCATTAGTAAAGGAAATTTCCTCTCTCTTGAGTTCACTAGGTCAATGAAATAATAAATTTCTCCAGTCCCTATTCCCTATCCAGTTCCCCACCAAGTAAACACTGATCTGTGACCTTAGAATCAAAGAACAGAACTAGAAAGAATTTTAGAAAAGAGAATGTTAGAACGTGGAAAAAAGTGTTGAGCCAGAAGGAGATTTATAAATCATCTAATTACACACATACACACACACACACACACACACACACACACACACACACACAAAACTCACCTGTTTTGCATTTTTTGTGTGTGTTTTACAAATGAGGAAACCTCACAAGTATTTAAACATTACAGGGTATTAGAATTACCTAGAGCAATCTAACCTTATTTTACAGATAATGAAGAAGAACCAGAAAGACTCATGAGATCATAAGTCATAGAGACAGAGCTCAAAGTGACCTTAGAGTCCACTTAGTCTAACCCTCCTCACTTTACAGATGAAGAAACTGAGATCAAGGGAGGCTATTTGACTTGCCTAAAGTCACTCAAGTAGCAAAGTGAACATCCAAGGTCTGATTTGAAGCCTGCTCCAAAGCCAGTGCTTTTTCTACCATACCAGACTATAGCCATCATGTTAACTGATTTCCCTAAGGTAACAATAGGGGATAGGTGGCAGTCCCAGATTTTAACTCAGCTCTTCTAACTCTGAATTCAGTAAAATCTCTGCTATACTTGGACACTTCCTTTCCCAGGGACATACAGTCAGTCAGTTGATAGAGCCAGGATTAATTTCCAGGTCTGCTGAGTCACCACCCAATAGGAGAGCTTCTCAGGATTCAGCCCTGGTTCAGGCCCTTTCTGTTAGGACCCCATTTGGCTTGGGATCATACCCAAATACCCCTCACAGTACCCTCCAAAAGTATTAGGCGTTCTCAGAAATAAGGCATGAATCTGAAGACAAACCACCCCTAATCCCTCACCAGGGACTGAGGGGCATTCTCAGGGCAATGGATGCAGGTCACTTGATAACTTACTAGTCTATTTGGACAATGAACAAATAAGGAATTCTTTTCCCTATCAAATCTTTCTGGTCTGTTAGGATTTGTTCAGGCATTTAACCTTCATTATTGTATCCGGTTACATTCCTTGCCTTTAGAGTTGGGCTGGAATTTCATTCTTGAGTTTTTCTACCAAATCTCCTTGAGCTTTTCATTGGTGGTAGGAAGGCAGAAAAACAGAGGTGGCCACCAAATGGCATTCATGCCCAGGTGGGCCATAGGGACAGCCATTGAACCATTAGACATGTCAACAATTATAAAATCTCCAGGATCAGGGGGAAAAAATCCACCAGTCTAGGTCAGGACCTATTCCTTTTGGGACCTTGACCTGTCAGGGACTATTCTAATACCAGGTCTCTAATGGGGTCTTGTTGGATAGCAACAGGTACTCTGCTCTAGGCTAGAGTATTTTTTCCTTCCCTCTGAAAGGGAGCCCCAATTAATTATGCTTCTTGGGGTTAAAGGTCATCTAGACAATATAGCAGTGATTGGGTACTTTGCAACAGGAGCCTGACCCAGGGAGGGCCCTAGGCCCATTGGATGTTTCCCACACACAAACTGTTGGTGCAAGATGCAATCTGCAGGACGAGGGGGGCACAGGCAGGATGATTGCTGCCTTTCCATGGCCCCAGGGCTGGAGAGGTGTCAGGCTACAGAGAAACACACATGGAAGTGAATAGGATTAGGGAATGCTGATTATGCATAAGTATTTTTTCACTAATTTGGTGGCCACATGTTGTGTTTTTTAGGGGGTGAAGAGGGTATATATTTTTTTAAAAAGGAAACCAGAGTTAAATAGTTTCCACTAAGCTGTTCCATCCTTGCTCATGGTAGGTTTTCTTTCTGTATTCTATTTGTCACCTCCCTCCAGCCCAATTTGGCTCCAACAAGAAATATTTTAAGAGATGATGTTCCTTTTCTTTGAAGCAAAAGATGCTTAAGAAATTCTGGCAGAACTCTCTTTCCCATACAAATCTTCCTATGATTTAAATGATGAAAAAAAAAAACCTTAACTGTCAAAATGCTGACGTGTATGTTGGAAATGAAAGTCTTCTCTGCACTCCTATATTCTAATCAATAAAATAAGGGAGCTGAACTGGAAGACCTTGATGATGCTTTCTATGAGAACCAGACTAGATCAGGAGTTCTAAAACTTAATTTTGGTTTTGGTTTTGATTTTAATATTGTGGTCATTGTATTCCAATGTAATTCATTTCCTTTGTAATCCCATACATTTTATTATACATTTAAAAACATTCTGAGCAGTGACCCACAACTTCCCCAGACTATTGCCTAAGGGGTCCATGACAAAAAAAAATGGGTAATGACCCCCTGGACTTGGTGATTTCTAAAGTGTCTTCTAGTTCTGTATACAATTTTAAATTTTTAAAAGAAGACTAAGTGAAGTTTCATTTGTAAGCTGCAAATTTAGACCATAAACTCCTTAAAATCAGGAATTATCTTTTGACTCTTTTTACCATCACTAGCCCTTGGCATAGATGCCTGGCACATAGTAGGTGCTTAATAAATATTAATTGATTCATAGTGGGAAAAATGCTGAACTTGGAAACAATTGACAATTTGAATACCAGTTTCATATTTGTAACTGTGTTACTCTGGGTAAGTAATTTGAACCCTGCAAACCTCAGTTTTTTCTGTCGTTTCACATATATCAGTACCTCTAAGAATGGGAAAAGTGTTATGTTAATGTTAAAAGATATTGGAATTGTAAATTAGAATTATACAGGACTGGAGAGGTAGGAGACTGAGATTTTACCTGTGGCTCTGTCACTAATTCTGTGTGGCCTTGGCCAAGGGATCTCCCTTTCTGGCTCCAATTTTCCTATCTACAAAATTGGGGGAAGGATGGGAAGGTGGACTACATAAGCTCTAAGTTTATATTTTATGTTTTAAGATCCTCCCTCCTAGATCTGACATTTTATGTTTAGAGGTCCCTCCCAGCTATGTCCTCCCTTTTTTCTCTTATCATCCCTTTCACTTCCTTAATTGCCTTTCATTTCACACCCCTCAGAACCTAGAAAATGATGGACAGCTATTACAGAAAAGCAGAATTTTGACCTAATATTCTAATGTTTAACAATGGATCTGATTCAATAGATAGTGAGTTCCCCTTTACTGGAAGTATACAAGCCTGTTCAGAGGCCTCTCCTCAATCTTTTGGGGCCCACTGCCCCATAATGTCTTCCTCATGTCTTCAAGCTACCCTTCAGCACCCTGGAAATGCCATTTAATCACCACATTTTTGCTGGCCTTCTTCTAGTTAGCAAAGAGGCAAAAATAGAAATGGAGGCCCAGACCCTCATGTCACACTACAGAGACTGGACTTCCTCAAAAGGCTAAGATTAATAAAGGAAAGCAAGACTTTCATCCACACATTGGAGCCTAACAACTGATTTACTGACTAGGTTCAAGCCTCGTACAGGCTGCAAGACAAGGAGATAGTCAGTGTTACAGCCAGCATCGCTGGCTCACTTCCATTCCCAGAAGCCTGCAGGCAGGTCTATCTCTCAGAAAGTTCATTTTCCTCAATTTGAAAATGCAGAGCTTGCGTTCTGCAGGATGAGTTCAGGAGGTTCCAAGCCTTCTAAGATTTTGAGATAAAGATACATATGCAGAACTGACATTTTTAAGCCTTTTTTTTTTCTGGAAGTGCAATCTATATACACACAACCCCTTTCCCTTCCCACCTCTCATTTTTCTCTTTCCTCGTCTCTCTCTCCTTGTCTATTTATTTACTCTTTAAGATTGACAATAGTTTGGCAAGATTAAAAAGCCCAGCTTGTCTTTGCGAAAAGTACCAAATAGTCTCTATCAGTCTCCTCCTTTTAGGGCAGGACCTTGCTCAGTGCTCTTCAAAGCATGCTCAGTGTAGTAAAGCACTCACCAACTCTACTAGAAAGGCTAGACTTCCTCTGGATAAGGGTACAATAGGATCCTTTTCAGATACACCTAGAAAATGTATTCTCCCCATTCAAGCACCACCACCATGGAGTACCACATGAATAAAATTTGCTCCTTTCATGAAAGGCCTGCATTTATTTATATATTGCCATATGGAAGAATTTTCCCAACTCAGGAGAGAAAAAAAGTTTCCTCTTCACACTCCAATTATTTAGCAAGAGCTGGAATGGGACAGAGTAACCCTGAGTGAGAACAAGAACCATACATCTAAATTGTTATAGTAAGAGTCACAGATCATTAGAACTGAAAGAGATCTTAGAGCAGGGCTTCTTAACCTTTGTGAATATGTGTTGGACCCCCTTGTCAATCTGGTAAAGCCTATGGACCCCTTCTCAAAATATTGTTTTATAAACTGTTAAAGGAAATTCTAAATTTCAGTTAAAGGTTATTGAAAATAAAGATGTAGATATTTTCCTCCATCAAGTCCTTGTTTTATGTTTCCCCATCCAAGTTTATGGATTCCCTGGAATCTCTCCATGAACTCTTTATGGATCTGTGGATCTTAGGTTAAGAACACCTGCCTTAGAATATAGTATACTAAAAAATTCCAAAGTCAAAAGTGAGTTCAGAATATAGAATGTTGGAATTAAAGGGATCTTAGAACATGGAATGTTAGAATTGGAAAGGACTTTATCAACATGAATGGCTGGAATACAAATTAGAATCTAGAATAAAGCTGCAAGAATTTAGAGATTATTTAGATTTTACAAATAGGGAAACTGAGGCCTCAAGAGAGGAAGTCCTGTTCAAGAGCACATAGAGAATTAGTGACTAAACTAGTACTAGATCCCGAGTCTCTTACCTTCCAAGAGAGGGCTTTCCCCCACACACACATTGTCATAGGTATTAGATCCTCAACTAGCTTAGCCCCAATAAGCCAAACAAGGTTTGTCCCTTTTTATGAAAGGCTTCCATTCAATTGTATTTTCCCATTCTGAGCCTGAATGTGAACATCGAGATGATCTCCCAGAAGTGTTGAAAAATCTATATTTATTCTTAAACAGTGGCCATGTCATTATAACACTATTGTTTTGTTTATTTTTGTCACCATGAAAGCTGAGGAATGAAGAATTGATTGCTGGGTTCTTCTATGGGATACATAAAGGCTGTGTGAATTCCCCTGTAATCCTAAGAAATCCATTGGAAACAAGAGGTAGCTCTCCATGCCCTCTGTCCCACCTCCCCTTTTGCAGCATCAGCTCACTGAGAGTAGAGAAAGAAGCGTTAGAGGTGTCTTTTTATGCAGGATCTGAGAGGAAAAGATCCCAGAATTCAGAGGGGAACCAGGCAATCAGGCTCTTCAATTTGATACACTCATTCTCCTACTATGTGCAAATAACCATAGTAGACTGAGAATACAAAGACAAAATGTTACATGTTTTCAGATACAATTGATATTATTCTTGGTTAGGTTTTATCTTTCACACACACACACACACACACACACACACACACACACACACACACACACACACACA
>JAJPUD010014528.1:0-14037 GCA_023553655.1 Myrmecobius fasciatus | reverse complement strand
ACACACACACACACACACACACACACACACACACACACACACACACATACCACAATCTTGTATCTGAAATATCCTTTGCTATCTAGTACTATTTCCCACTTCTATATTTAAAAAAAATGGATTTGGCATCTCCTTCTGGATGGCACATTCACAGCTGATGCTTCTAGATCTTCTGGGAAAGACCCCAGTATATGCCTAATATATACTTTGTTGCATCTTAGCTTAGGAGGCTGCATTGAGGGCACAACCATCTACCAATAACAAAATATCCATCAACAATCCCTCCACTTTAATTTTGACTTGTAGCCTTTTCATGTTGAAGAATTTATGGTAGCTGACCTTGATTCCATTGAAAACATTTGACAACATGGCTGAAAACATCACGCTGAAAAGCATGGAAGCAAACATAGTTTTATTTCACCTCTTTGGCAACTGAGAAAGCGCAAGAGCATCATCCATTATCCAAAATCTGGGCAAGCATTCCATCGTGAAATTGACAGTCCTTCCCATTCATGAAGTCTTTGGAATTGACTAATATTTATTCTGGGAATTGGATTGAATCTTTTTTTCTTGAAGCTGTATTTATTTTTATTATGAACTTGACAGATATCAATAAATATGATTATTTCTTTTTTTTCTTTTTTTGAAAGCTTTTTTATTTTCAAAATATATGCATGGATAATTTTTCAACACTGACCTTTGCATAGCCTTGTGTTCCAAATTTTCCCCCTCCATCACCCACTCCCTCCCCTAGATGGCAAGCAATCCAATATATGTTATATATGTTAAAATAAATGTTAAATCCAATATATGTAAATAAAATATGATTATTTCCATACACAAAAAAGAACATAAAAAAGAGAATTGTATCAAATTATGGATCTCAATTATGCACATCTTATGAACTGCTTCAAATGCATCAAGAAAACTTTCTGCTCTCATTCCATTTAATTGGAGGGTTGTACTGCCAACTTAGCCACAGACCCCTCCTGACCTTTCATTTGATTGATTATCTTCTGTGGAGCCTCTGAGCTGAGGGCGCAGAGTTTGGAGCATGAGACCGGCTACCAGGGACTCCAATGGAAGTGTTAATAGCTATCCCAGGGACAGAAGTAATCCTTGACTGCTAATTCACCATCTAATGGCCCCCTTATGAAACAAAGAAAATCCTGCCTATTACAAGGACCTAAATTATCCCGATGTGAATGTTTGAGGTCAGATCCAAGGCCCTGCTGTAAATCCAGAAAAAACAAGGAGGCCGATGTATATGGCAGAAGCAGCCTTGGCCTCCCAACAGTCCACGAAGAGGCCATGGCCAACCATTCATTCATTCATTCATTCACAATCCCCAAATTATTACAAGGGTTTCCCAGAAATTAGCTGTTGCTTCAGTTGGAAATTATATTTTCCCTTGGTAAAATGGCCAGATTTCCATCTGGAAATGGAATTGTTTTGTCTTTGTTGTAATAAGCCCAATGGTAATTTTTCCTTTGCTTTTAGAATTAAAACTATGAAAATTGCTGAAAGGTTCCCCCTCCTCCCCTTCATTCTGAGCTTAAAATATCCTTCCGTTTGCTTTGGAAATGAAATTGCCCAGCTCAAGCAGATGATTTTAATGCAGGCTGGATTGGGAAAGGCACCAATCCAATCATAGACATATTACAAGGCCTGGTGGAGGGATGCCAGAGGGCAGGGGGACCAAAACCTGGCCTAGAGCATGACTGAGCCTTCCTTCCTCCACACAAGAAGGACCAAACATTCAGAAAAACAAAGGAAAGACAGGTATAGCATTTGGGGCACTTCTTCTTACATGTGCCCTCCCAAAAAAAAACCCCAAAACACACCAAAAAACTACCCCAGCTTTCAGGATTAGTGTGTTAGTAGAGTAGGTTAGCTCCCACTCAAAAATATAGCTCAAAATCTCTTACTGAGAAGTCTACTTTTACCAGTAAACCAGAAAACATATTAGTTCAAGACAAGGAACGTTTAACTAAATAGCAGAGCAAATTGACAAGAAATCATCTTTCCACAAATGTATTCATGAGGAAGATCACGAAAGCAAGAACTGGGAACATATAAAGACCATGCATGATTAGGTTATAAACATGGAAGTCATGTTCATCAGAAACCTAAGGTGCACATCAGCAAAGCACATTCACAGGGACTTGTGTGGTCAGGGAACACCCATGACTGAACATCTCACAACTCTAATACTATGGATGCCAATTACTTTTGGTCATATTATGCTGCTTCCCATTGGAAGGCACATTTTTCTGCTCCATAGATTTTTGTTTTTCTGTTGGGTATCTCATCTGCTTCTGCATTGTTACTGAATTATTCCTTGCTACTGGTTTTTTTGCCTCTTGGGGGTTGTCTACTACTCTCCATTACTATCCACTGAACTGCAATGACTACAAAATTTTTCCCTTACAAGAGTAGACTCACAATTCTGTTAGTGCTTTCCTAAGACTATGAGCCCCCAGATTCAAGCAGGGAAGTAACACAAGTTAGCAAATGTCATTTATGAAAAATACCATGTGAAAATTAAGTCTATTCTTTTAACTTTTTAATTTTGGCATTGATTTTATTTGGTATTGATATTGATTTGGCAATGATTGCTATTGATAATTATTGGTTTATTGTTTCAAACAACTATCTGATTTAGAATTAGACATTCTTTCTAAATCCTGCTAAATCCATTATGAGAATCTGGTACTCCCAAAATTCATTTTGATGCTCTGAAGTCCACAGTAGGTATAGAGAGGCTGGGGCTACAGATTCCACTTGACTTCCAAGATCTTTTGCAGATTGCCATTTAAATGAGTTTGAGACACAATAAAAGATAAGGGAAGACATTAAGACTGCTGTTTTCTTATCTCCTGTATAAATGTATTTGAAAGATTTTTGTGTTTATATGAAAATATATTTATATTTCATATTTATATAGTAAATGTACTTAAATGTCATATTTGTATGTGAAATGCATTTGTATTTCATATTTTATATGTGCAATTCATAATTTATGAAATAAAAAGAATCTTTCAGATTTCTAAAAATGGTAATTATTCCCTCTCTACAACCAAATGCACATATAAGACATATATGTATATATAAGATATATACACATATTTTATATATATATATATACATTTATATACATACCAGCTAAAATTTTCTCACATTCAACATAGTTGTTGGCACATAATAAATGATTACTGATTAATTTATTGATAGATTAAAAAAAAGATAAAACATCTCCATTCTATGAAATCTTATTTTCTACCTGAGGCAGGATAGAAAGAAGAAATCACCCTATTGACTAAAGGAAGCATTATGTGATCTTGCTGTCCCATGTAATCATGAGCCATCCTCTACCAAAGGTAAAGGCATATAATTCCACTAACCAAGTATGATCACACTGACTAAAGGAAAGAACATATAACTCTAGTGAGCAAGAGAGACAAATCCTGTCCCCCAAAAGGCCTACACATGTGACCTCTATTGATAAAGGGGCTCATGTGTGTGATTTTATTGTTGAAAGAAGACAATGTGGGAGAATGGGTAGAAGGCTAGGCTTGAAGTCAAAAGAAAATAGGAACAAATTCACCTTCATTATTTATTAACTAGATGACCATGAGGGTGTCATTTACTGTCTCTGAGCCTTAGTTTCTTCATCTATAAAAATAATAATGTTTCACAAGGCTCAAATGAGATAATAAATCTATATTAATGTCTATATAATAATGTATATAAACACTTTGTATACCTGAAATTGTTATAGGTGAGCTTTAATCATTGTTATTTTTGTTGCTATTGTAAGTGACCTTGTCAACCAAAACAGTGTGACCACTGACCAAGGCAGAAAATCAGATAAAACACAAACCCATTGACAAACGGAGACAAAATGTAACCCCAAGGACCAGGAGAGGCAAGCAAAAAAATAAAATAAGACTGAACCCAAGAAAGGTGAATGAATGGATACATTTGGTTGGGGCAATGAAACATATAATAATCCTCTTCTCTGTCTACTCTCATATCTCTATATGCTTGATGAATTTAATCAGATCTTAATTCTACTCCAATTATCCACTGCACACACTAAATTAATTCCTACCTCCACACTTTTGTCTATACTATTTTCCACATTTGGAATACCCAATCACCCTTCTCTACCTAAACAAATTCTAGCAATTTTTCAAAGCCATTCTCAGTTTCCATAACCTCCATGAGATCTTCTATGACTACTCTTAGCCCACATCAATCTCTCCTTTCCCTAAATAACTAGAGCAGTCGAATGTCAGTTATGTTATCACAGGGTTGTTTATTTATTGGTTTTTTTTGTTTTTTTTTTTTTTATTTTCAGATTTTTCACAGAGTTTTACAAAGAGTTGAGCAGGGACTACATAAATACCTATGGAATCAAATTCAATTAGACTCGTGCATAATCAATCATATTCATGACATTTATGAAGGGGGAGTACTAATAATGAATCCTAACTCTTCATAGAGAGGTTATGTTCTATGGTATGGATTGTTGGGCCCAGTCAATGTGTAGATTTGCTTTGCTTGTCAAAAGAGGGAATTCTGATCAAAAATTGGAGGTTATTAAAAATAATAGTGATGAAAAAACAAAAGCATTAATGAAGCTTTTAAAAAAACATTGGAGGTGATCTAAAGTTTTTTTTGAATGCAGGAAAGATTTATTTTACATTCTTGAAAGAATAGGTACCTAGGTGAGTAGACACACTTTTAGAACTCCAAAGGCAGCATTTTATTTCTTCTCCTGAAGCACAGTGATCTAAAGTTTTACAGAACATCTAAAAGAAAGAAAGGAAAGAAATGAGCATTTATTCATCACCTACTATCTGCCAGGCACTGTACTAATATCTTCACAAATATCTCATTTAATTCTGAGAGGTAGGTGCTAATAATTTCCATTTTACAGGTTAGGAAACTGAGGCAGGCAGCAGTTAAGTGATTTACCCAGGGTCACAAGGCAAGGAAGTGTCAGAGGCTATATTTGAATTTAGGTATTGCTGACTCCAAGCTTACAACACTAGCCACTGCATCATCCAGCTACCTAGGTGAAAGAATCAGGACCCCAAAAGATTTTTATGGGTTAGAAATATATCATTTCTATAAACATGGAATGTAGTGGAATTACATATGGATTAGTTTTCACATTTGACTTTAATAGGCAACTGTGCAAGGACATTATGGGACAGAGCTACATTGTGGTTTTTTAAATTTATATAAAAAAGATTTGGGGATTTAAGTTGGCTACAATTCAAATTGGTTTTGAATATGAATGAAGATATAACTGCCCCAAAAGATAATGAATTCTTAGACTTAATTTGTAGAAGTATAGTATCCAGGATAATACAGACTACCAAGTGGTAGTCTGTATTGCCCATTGAGACCATATATCAATAAATCAATTAGTCAATCAATGAGAATTTATTAAATGTGCCAGGTACTATGTTTGGTGCTGGTGATATAAAATAAAACACAACAAAAAGAAAATGTCATTGGTCCTCTTCAAGAATAAAGGACGGGGAAGCTGGGTGATGCAGTGGATAGAGCACCAGCCCTGAAGTCAGGAGAACCTGAGTTCAAATCTGGTCTCGGACACTTAATACTTTATAGCTGTGTGACCCTGGACAAGTCACTTAACCCCAATTGCCTCAGCAAAAAAAAAAGAAAGAAAGAAAGGAAGGAAGGAAGAAAGAATAAAGGACAAACATATCCACAGAATGATAACAAGGATGATGAGGTGACTCGAGAACATCATATAAGCAAGTTTTAAGGGACTGGGGATAAGAAACTTCCTAATAATAAGAAATTTCTAAATATGACATGAGCCGCCTTAAGATACAGTAAATTCTCTGGAATGTGCTGGAAGTCTTTAGGCAGAAGCAGGTTAGTCACTTGTCTGGGGTGCTATAGAAGGGGCTGGAGGAAGAGATTGGACAAGCTGATCTCTAAGATCCCACTGAGTTCTAAGAACTTGGAATACAATGCTCATCCTGGAAGAGGGGAAAAATTAAGGTGGAAATGGGTTGTAGAGAGACAATGACTGTGATCCTCAGATTTTGAAAGATTTCCAGATGGAAGAGAAATTCGATTTATGCCATGTGTCTCCAAAAGGTAGAATAAGGATTAGTGGGTGAAAGCTAAAGGCACATTTTGTTTGGCATAAAGAAGAATTTGTTAATAATTAGATCTATCAAAAAATGGAATTGGCCACCCTATAAGACAGTGAGTTACCTATCATTTAATATATTCAAATAGAGTCTGAATGTCCACCTATTGATGAGGCTAAGAATTCCTGCAGAATCAATGTTGATTGCATTGAATTAAGGTTGGATTAATATACCTTTAAGGTTTTTCCAACTCTAAGATTCTCGAACTCTTCAAGAAATCAGTGGGTCAAAATGATTTCATCCTTAAACACAAAATTTACTTTTAAATGATGTTATGATCCTTGTGAAAGCTATGTAATGGTGAATTTTGAAATACTTATACACTACACATTTTCCTACAGAATTTTACCTTCTTTTTGTGGCAGTGGGTATGGAAAGATTAGTTAAGTGAAATCATAAAATAAGATGTTATTGTCATTTTCTGCCAATATTTTCTTCAACCAAATCCTCCAACATTTTGCAAACATCTGTGTGATTTCAACTTCTGCAGTCCAGACTGTCCAGAGTCCCTATGGTCTGCCATCTGCTTCTCTGGGCCACTGCCTGCTGAATATTCCAATTTCTCTGAAGTTCCTCAGGGCAAGCAACTTAACCTTTCCTTTCAGATGATTAGTAATTGTAAGTCAAATGGAGTTCTCCTCCAGGCCCAGAGATCAGGAACAATTTTCTTCCTCTTTATTTTCCTTCTAAAACTAGTATGAACAGTAAAATTTCCCAAGGTAGGAAGATAATGAGACTTTGCATTGGTTATAATACAGTTTAAAAGACAAGAGATTTTTTGGCTGGTATATATGTGGATATATAGATATATGTAAATATTCATATATGTTGTGTGTATATGTGTATATATACTTATGCCATATTTGTGTAAGTAAAGGCGTTGTGTATATACATATACATACACACATATATATGTGGTTGTAGAAAGAATAATTGCAATCTTCAGATATATGAAAGATTTTCATGTATATACATATATATGTGTATATGTGAATATACACACACACACATATACTAGGACAGAGAATGGCAATATTAATGTCTTCACTTACCATCTTTTGTTCTACCCCAAATTCATATGAATACTCATCTGCAAAGTATCTTGGGAGTCAAGTGAACTTTGTAGTCCCAGCTTCTATTCACCCTCTATGAGTTTTATCAAAGCTTCATAATGGACTTTGGGAATAAAAGATCCCCAAAATGGATTAAACAGAAGTTATAAGGAATTTCTAATCCTAAATCAAATAGTTGTTTGGAACAATGAACTTTTAATCAACGTCAAAATTAAAAAATTAAAAGAATATTCAATCTCACATGGTTCTTTCCATAATTGACATTGGCTAACTTTTGCTACTTCCCTGCTTGAGTTTGGGGCTTATTGCATTAGGGAAGCATTGAAAGAATTGTGAGTCTACTTTTGTCAGAGAGAAGCTTTTAGGCATTTCAATGAACAGGAATGGTAACCCTGAAGAACAGTCTGCATTTCTTTCTGTCCTACAGAGAAAATTCCTTTTTTTTCAGAGACAATCAAGATTAAATGATTTTCCAAAAGTCAATAATTCCTGCTATTAAACCCTATTCCCATTATCTCAGTCCCTGTTATCATCTCTGATAATGCTTGCCTGTTGCTAGGATTTTCCTAATCATCTCCCCTACTCCTGTGGGTAGGGTCTATCTAACCTATCCTATCACCTTCTGAGCACTTGTGAAAGCCGTCTGATTTCTTATGATCCACATATACTACACATGATCATTTCAAAACCACATAGAACCATATCAAATCAACAAGCAATTACTCTACTACATGCCAGGTGCAAAGAACTAGGGGATAGAAAGAAAGGAAAAAACAGTCCCTAGTTCACATGTCAACATGTGAACAAACAACATATGATCATTTTTATTGGGTTTTCCCTCCCACATTGAGTTTCAACAAGGAGAGAGAGAGACAGACAGACAGAGACAGAGAAGTAGGGGTGGAGAAACTCATCAACACACAGTAATGGATTGGTGATGACCTGGATCCCAAGCCAACGAGGGCTTCAGAATCTTATGAGTAACTGACAGGATGCTCTCTGAGGTCCATTCCAGTAATAAGAAGCTATGAGTCCCAATAGAGGATTTTTGAATGAGAATCCACCATTACAAAACCTGTTTAATCATATATGGAGCACTTTCTAGACATACCAAATCCTGAAACAAATGGAAGGTGGATCCTGAAGGATCTTATACTGTTGTCCTTCCCTCTCCCAGGTGGTGTTAAAAGGTGAAAGAAATAGGAGACCTCCAGATTTCATACTTCCCAACTTCTTATAAGCTAAGACTGACCTCTTGGCCCTAAATAACATAAAATCCTTTATGGTTCTTATATCCTGAAATTCTATCAGCCTAGTTCAGTCATTTCAAGTAAAAGATGAGAAAATCGTAGGCTCAGACAGTTTGGATTTCCTTACTCATTGGCTGAGACCAAGAACTAAATAGAGTACCATTCCTTCAACTTAACCCTATTGTCTGTGTGTTTTGAGCATTTGTGTGTGTATATATATGGATAGACAGACAGACTGATGGATGAATGGATAGATGGATAGATAGATAACTAAATGGACAGATAGATGATAGACAGATATATAAATAGATACATAGACAGATAGATAGATACATAAATAGATACATAGATAGATGGATAGATACATAAATAGATACATAGACAGATATATGGAGAGATAGAGAGATAGATAGACAGACAGACAGATGGACAGACAGACAGAATACTTATCAATAATTCAAATTTCTTTTTAGTTCAAACATGCCTTCTCCTTTCCTGTTCTGAGTCTGAGTAGGTCTGACTAACCTTTCCTTGGCAGAGGATGCCGCTTATTGCTCAACCCACTAACCAGGGGCCCAAGAGCCAGGGCCTGAGGGACCTCCTGAGACAACCAAGTAGAGTGTCAGGAGCCGAAATCCATGATTTACAGGTGGGTCCCAGACCCTGCCTGAGCAGGTCACCAGGGAGATGGCATTTCAGGCCAATGTCTTAATGACAAGTTCCATTTGGTGATGCTAAAGAATTCCATATGCTTTTTCCTTCTGTTCTTTCTGAAAACTGAGAGCATCGCCCCTTGGAATGTCCAGGGAACCACGGCGTGTCTGTAACAGTCCATGGTCCTTCAGTGTAACATTTAATTTACCAAACCACAGCCGACGGCTGCCTGCATACTTAGTAGTACTGTTTGGGGGGAATTAGTCCCTCTTCATCCCTAGACGCAGGGGCCATTTTAATGAAAACTGGCAGTGATAGTTTTCCTGCAGCTTTGGCCCCCATATGGCAAACTTTCCCAGAAACACAGGCTCATGAGAGATGCTTCAATGTATGATCTATCTTCATTCCTTGTGAAAATAGGAGCTGCTTCTCCACTTCCCATCACCAGCCATAAAAGTATAGGTGAACAGACATGGCAAGCCAAGTCTTTTCCATCTTTCTCTCCTCCTCCCTTTTTCCCCTTCCCCCTCCCCTGTAAGAAACCAGGCCTCCCAGTACACAGGGCCCTAATTGTCTGGTAAGACTATGATCAAAGAGCTCTAAATGTGCTTCACAGGTGACACATATTTAGCCCCAGGAATCACTCTGGAGTACTTGAAAGTACCAAAAAATCGGCCCAGAGAGACTCGTGAATATATTTTTGGCGCTGTTTTGAATAGAGTTTCATTTGGCAATCACTGGGGGACTGACAAAAATATTCACGTCAAAACATTTTCTAGCACAAAATTT
Organism: Myrmecobius fasciatus; assembly: GCA_023553655.1. Lineage (NCBI taxonomy): Eukaryota > Metazoa > Chordata > Mammalia > Dasyuromorphia > Myrmecobiidae > Myrmecobius > Myrmecobius fasciatus. The sequence continues at coordinate 4,068 of JAJPUD010014528.1, read as the reverse complement.
ATGAAAGAATTTGGCCTGAGTTTTTTTTTTCTTTTTAAATGGGGGGTGGGGGTGGGGGAGAGAGGAAGGGATCGGCTCCAGATGTTGGTAAGAATTTTTTTCCCCCTGAAGCTGATCCTGCCAGAAAAACATCTGAATCAATAGACTTTATATCCTAATGGACTGCAAGCCTCCCATCAGAGTCTGAGCTGTGTTCCACAAAGGCATTGTCTGTGCCAGGGGCTATTTCTGACTGCATTACAAGCCTGTTAATATTCTGAGGAAGTGCCCTAGGTCAGGGACTGCTCAGTGGTAACCCTGGGGTCCGGGGTAATTGCCCTAAGAGGTGGCACATGGCCGTCCATGGACTGTAATGATTTAGACAGTATCTCTTTCACATCAAGAAGTTTCCACTCAGAAGAGACCTAATCGAAAGTAATCTGAAAATTAGGGAAAATAAAAACCATGCCCACGGTTACCTAAATACCTATTTCCTTACATTTTCTGCCCTAAATAACCTAGTTCCAGAGAAATGTAATTTTTCCCTTCTGGTAAGAAGCAAATGCCTTGGGAGAACCGTTTGATCATCACAGAGCTGGTTTAAAGGCTGTGACTGGTCAAATATTATTGTTTAGCCAAGTGTTGCATAGGGAAAGTGTTAAGCAGAGAAGCAGAGCATGGGCCTGGGAAGGCACCCCAAAACCTAAATCTGGAAGAGACCAAACTCAGAACGATGTCTTGTCCCGTAAGCCACAAGGTCTTAGAATTTATTCTTTATACAGACTGATTTGGCTTTCCCCAAAATTCAATAAAATTCCATTTTGTAAACACCAAACACATAATATGTATAAGGCATTGTGGTAATCTTTGGATGTATAAGAACTAAAATAAGATAATCCTTGATTTTAATTTGCTTAATAGTCTCTCTGGGCCTCAGTTGCCTCAGGTGCAAAATAGGGATAAACACCTACCTCATAATATGATTTTGAGGATAAATGAAGCACTATGCTTCATAAATCTTTGAAAGTGCTTACACAAATGTTAACTGTTATGATTAGTTCACCTATGCTCTTGAAAAAAATAAGTGACATTCATATAACATAAAGGTTGACAAACATTTTCTCATGTGGGCCTCCCAACAGCCCTGGTCAATATTCCAACCATCTTACAGCAAAGAAAATGGAGGATCAGGGAGAGGCAGTATCTTTGCAAGAATACATAGAAGAAGCAGGTTTTGAACCAAAACCCTTCCTGACCAGGACTGCCTCCTCCATACCATTCTACCTTGATAATGGCAAGCAAGGAATTTTGTACTGTGGCTAAATTGGTGGAAAGAATGATTGGAGATTAGAAGTGGGAAGAGAAGAAAGGAAGAACCGTTCTGCTGCCTTTGAAATAATTCACAAAATATGAGAGTTCAGAGTCCTTGAGAAGAATTGTGGTTTAAAAGTCAATTCTGAGAAACAAAGTAAGTTCCAGTTCTAGGTCTATTATTATTTACTAGGCATAAAAATCTGGGCAAGTCACTTAACCTTTATGATCATATTTCCCAGAACCATAACTAGGATCAGCGACTAAGATTTTGCCACAAAGGTCAAAATTTACATTTAAAAGCAGGTTGTTAGAAAGATTAGTTAAAATTAGGAAGAAATCACAGGGACAAGAGAAAGTTTACACTCTCACACAACGATGGTATACTATCCCCCTCAACCACAACTTTATGCTGGTCCTACAAGCTCTCCCTTTGGGAACAGTTTGGGGTACAGAAATGCCCAGGTATAGCTCTGCTGTTTCCTCATAACAAAATGGGGACAATGATATTCCCAATAGCTGCTATCACCAGATTAGTGTAAAGAAGGTGGCTTTTTTATGCCTTATATATAAATATGAGTGACTAATGACCTAGATGGCACAGTGCATGGAACACTGGCTTAGAGTCAGGAAGACCTGAGTTCTGACACTTACCAGCTCTGTATCACTAGGCAAGTCATTTAATCCCTCAGTTTCATCATCTGTAAAATGAACCAGAGAAGGAAATGGCAAATCACTCCAGTGTCTTTGCTAAGAAACCTCAATGGGGTAACAAAAAGCTAGACACGAGTGAACAACAACAAATGACCTTCTATGGATGACCTTTCCTGATCCTCTAGTTAGCGCTATTTTACTTTTGAAATTACTTTACATTCTCATGTATGTACTTTGTGCTTTCTTACTCATCTATGTGCTGCATCATCATGTCCCCGATATCCCACCACCAGCACAGTGACTAATTAGTTTTATCTTCATATCTCCAGTCCAGAGTCTTGCATACAGAAGTGACTTAATAAATATTTGTGGAACTGAATTATCTAGTCAATTCGCCTCTTTTTACAGATGGGGGAAAAGATCCAGAAAGAAATAGAATCATAGTTGATATGATAATGGAATCTTGGCCTTTAGAGACCCACTGGACCCTAAAAACCGTTAGTTCAGCACCTTTATTTTATAGATGAGGAAACTTCAGATCCAAAGTCACAAGTCTGGAATTTCACCTAGGTCTTCTGGCTTCAATGCCCCAACAAAGGCAAAGGCATCAAATCTGGATACAATCTGCTTTCCTATCAGCACCCCTGAGGTATAACCCCAGCAAAGAATAATCCTATCTAAGGATCTGATCCTTGATTTTTGTCAGCCCCTGGAAGGATGGGCCCACTTCTGCTCTCTTTTCTGACTGTCAGATTCCAAGAACCAAAGGGGAAAGTACTGAGCATCAAAGCATTTCAAATTCTTTCCCACTGTGCTTGAATGAAAAGCCCAGCCTTTCCGCTAAGAGACAAAGTACTGCCAAATAAGCTGGAAATCCCTTGAAGATCTTCCAACCAGTATGAGAGATAAGAAAATGGAGATTGCATGCAGAATTGGGCATGTGACATGTAAAAGGGAAAATTGTGCCCCACTTACAGGCAGCGGGCATGACCATGTATGGAGAACCTGTGCCCCCGAGACACGGAGACATGGACCCAACCCTAGGATGAATGAAAACATGGAGGAACCTAATCCTCTGTTTGGCCTTTAAAGCCTTCACAACTCTAATCCTTTCTAGCCTTTTAGTCTTCTTACAGCAAACTCCTCTCCAAGCACACTCCAATTCAGTGCCATTGGCCATGACATTGTATTCTTCACCCAGGACACTTTAACTCCAAACTTTGTGTCTCTGAAGGGCTGTCCCTTAAGTCTTCCTTACTTTTACCTCTTCTCTCCTACTGCTTTCTTTGAAACAACCCCACCTCCTGCAAGAGGCTTTCCTTTCTCTCCCTACCTTACTCCGTCTCTGCATTTGTCCTCCTATGGGCACTGTATATATCTTGTATCTACATACCTGTTTACATGTTGAACTTAGACTTTTACTTCCTTCAAGGAACATTATTTTTGTCTTTCCCTGTACTTCCCAGTGCTTAGCACAGTGCCTGGCACACAGTAGGCGCTTAATTGTAGTTGATTGATTGTCTATAATAGAAAGAATCCTGGGAGAGGAACCAGAGAGTCTGGGTTGCAACTCTCAATCTGCTTTGGGGACTTGAGGAAATCTCTTCACAAAGTGATTGAAGCAAATGATCTCTGAACATTCTTCATGCATGAATATCTTAGGACATTATGATTCTAAGTAGTTTGTGTGCCCCAGTGAGACTCAAGGTCCACTTGAAGACTGCTTATTACTGAACTTTCACCCTTTTAACCAAGTATTCCAAAATAATATGTTAATCCATCATTCTTTGTTGGTTCTACAAATAGACAATGAGCTAAACCCAGAATCAAATAGAAGGAAGAGAAGCATCAGGATTGCATTTGAATAACTGCCTAAACTTCCATGAAACACAAATCTTTCTTAGTTTTTTAAAAAAGTTTATCTTATTGGTACCTTTGTTCCTATATTTTTGTCATTTTCAAGCATCTCTTTCCCCACTCCCCTACTCAGTTTACCATTCCTTGTAACAGAGAATAAAAAGAAAAAAAGAAAGGGGGGAAAACAGTTGAGAAAAATTAACCAACATATGAACTCAGTTTGATATATATATATATATATATATATATATATATATATATATATAT
>JAJPUD010014527.1:0-40430 GCA_023553655.1 Myrmecobius fasciatus | reverse complement strand
CCCCCCCAGAGGGGTAGCTTTTAAACCAGAATATATTTAAAGATATAAGGAACCACAAAAATCATTAAGTTCAGACTCCTAGTTTTACAGATGATGAAATTGAGGTGCAGATTAGTAATTTGCCCAAGGTTATACAAACAGTACAAATAAACAAAATACACAAAAATTGGAAAGGAGGATTCAAACTCAAGTCCTCTGAACCAAAATCAAGAGCTCTTTCCATTGTGATACACTTTTTGTGATCCAAATATTTTATTGAAGGCTATTTACTTAAAAGCAAGAAAAAACCCTGGATAAAGGAGAACAGAGTACATAGATTATTGGGCATCGTGGAGGAAGAAGGGTCTCAGAATACCAAAGTAAAGATTTCAAGTCTCCACAGTTTCTCTAAGGCCTTGTGGGACAGTGAATAAGTCATACAAGTTTTCTGCTGTATTTTCCTCCTTCTCCTCTTCCTCCTCCTTCTTCTCCTCTTCCTTTTGTTCCTCCTTCTCCCTCACCTCTAGCTAAAGGTGTATTCTGTGTGACATTCTGGTGTGTATGACACACAGATGTGTATGGAATTTCCTACCTCTTCTAGTTCTTTGAGAGAAAAACTGAATTACTTGAAAATTATCATGAAAACCAAAATAATTGACATTAATTACTAGTTTCTGGGATGGTTAGTTTCAAAGATTTTAATTCCTGCCTATCCTGTTCATAAGAAGTCATAAACTGTTTCTTTAAAAAAAAAAAATTACACTTTTACCATACTTGAAATACAATCTTTTTTTTTTTTTTTTTTTAATTACCTACTGCCCAGTATCTACCTTTGTTGAGGCTTTAACTTGCATCAAAGAAAAAGAATTAAACAAAGTCAACTGACCAAGTTACTCTCTGGGAGTCATAGACAGCTATAAGGCAGTGACTTTACAGACCATCTTGATATAAAATTGAAGATTTAGAGCTTAGAAGGGACCTTAGAGATCTAGTTCCATCTCCTTATTTTATTTTTAATTTCAATTTAACTTCTCTCCAATAATAAGGTTTTCTCACCTTCCTCCCTCCATCGAACAAAACAATTTGACAAACATGCATAATAAGCAAAACCAATTCCCACATTGACCATAACCAAAAATGTATGTCTCATTTTGCATCAAGTTCATTTCCTCTCTTTAATGGGCTGGGTAGCATGTTTCTGGAATCATCAGCCCATTTTATAGGTGGAAAAGATGAGTTCCAGAGAGAACAAGTTAACTGTGTAGAGTCTCACACTGAGACCATGACAGAGCCAGGACAGGCTTCCCAATCTGTAGGTTGGTCAGAGTTTCTTCTACCATAACACGCTGTCTTTTGAAGTCTCTGCCAGAAAAAGAATTCTATATTTTTTCATTGCTTACGTACGTAAAGTAGGAACACATGAACGTGTAGTTTTGTGAGTAATCTTCAGTTGTTTCTTCCTATATTTGCCATACAGCTTAAAGGGAGTAAGTAACTTGAAGGGACAGGTCACCTTTCCTCCAACACTAGCCTTTTTTCCTGATTTCCCTACTTTTGAGAATACCATTATCTTCTTAGGCACATGAGCTTGAAAAAAGTCATCTTTCACTCTTTTTCAGTTGTTTCTCTATATCAGTCTTCAAGTCCTGTTGATGCTATTTCCCGATATTTCTTGCATTCTTTATCTCCTTTCCATTCCCACTGCAATCATCCTACTTCAGGTAAGAAGACCAAGCTATTAGGATACCTCCTGAGTGTACTCTCAGCCTTCTGTCTCTTCTCCCTCTTTAATCTATTCTTCTTACTCTAGAGATAATCTTCATAATGCACAGCTCTGATCATGTCATTCTTCATTTCAAAATCTATCATTATCTCCCCAATGACTACTGAATGAAATTCATGTTGTATAGCTTGGTATGCAAGACCTGCAACAATCTGATCCCCACTCACCTCTCCAGCTTTATTTCACATCACTCTTCATCACGTATTTTATGTGAAGCCTTTGGTGCCTTCCTCTCTTACACTTCCACCTATTTTATATTTATTTTACATGTATCAATTATGTAGTTATTGTCTTCCTTATTTGAATGTAAGTTCCTTGAGACCTGAACTTGTTTTTGAATTTTTTTTTTTTTCCTATTCCTAGCACTTAGCACAGTGTCTGGCACATACTAAAAGCTTAATAAGCATTTGTTGGTTAGTTATGCTTTAACCAATGAAGTCTGGTTCCAGTGTCTTTGATTCATCCCTTGTGTCCTTGTCTTAGAATATTTGCCCACAAATGGGAGGAGCATTTTGCCCATCTCTACATACTGAAACTTCACTCAACGTTCAAGGTCAAATGCTACCTAGTTTTTCAATGTGCTCAATAAATATTTATTGATGTTTAAAATTTTATAGTTTACTTATTTTTGTTAATTTAAAAAAAATTTAAAGTACCTCTTCCCTTTTCTGGGACACAAATTCCTCCTCTGATAATTTCAGAAGTTGAACTAGATGGCTTCTGATATAGCTGCTGGCTCTAGAGATATGATTCTGTGATCTTATGAGCTTTTCTCAGACTATCAAAGTGCTAGGCACATAATAGACTGTTGAAAAACTTGTGAGATGATCTTCTGGTACAGGATTGAGAAAATCACCATGAAATGTTCTGCATTTTTCATCAGCAGAATAGAGTTTGGCCTTGTTGAGCCATAATATGAGAACTACACCTTCATCCATCTATTTTTATTTCCTGAAGTTTTCTTCATACTGACACTTAAGATTGCTTTGGCTAAATTTTGTCTTATTAAACAAATCTAAATCTGCTCTTTGACCTTACTCTAACAAAATACTTTTAACCCTGTGCTTTTTGTTTTTTGTTTGTTTGGTTTTTTTTTTTTTTCCAGGCTTGTACCCACTTTTAAAATGAGTGATGTTTCTGATTTTTCAAAGCTTTTGATGTTGGAATAATTTGACTAAGCTTCTGATCATATCCATTTAGACATCTTGTTTATTCATCTGCAGCTCATGGATCTGTGCTTCTATCTATTGCTGCTAATCTTCCCACTTTCATCAGTCGAGTTCCCTTGTATGTGAGAGGGAAGGACATCTGCATACCCCAAAGGCACCCCCTCCTCCTTAGCCCAAGCGTTCCCTGCCAAGAGAAGAAATATGGGCTTTGTGAACAGAGTGTACAAGCTCTTAGCAAAGAAAATCCTGGGTACATCTGCTTGTTTTTCAAATATGGAGACTCTAAAATCTTTATTTAACCTTAGCTCACCCCTAGCTTCCTTATTCTAGGTTCCAAATATTTTTTAAGAGGTTCAGAACACCAGTGGTGAAAAGTAGCTTTATTTTTCTTTGAGCATCCTTTTTTACTTTTCTTCATTTTTGCAAAGTTAAGTCAAAAATCACTTCAAATTTAGATTCCTCTCAAAGCTAAGTCCTTTGTAACACCATGGTTTTCACTTTTCTTTTGCTTTAGTTTCTGAAGCACCTATTTATAGGGGCTCATTCCTTTTCTTTGTTTCTCTCATTCTCCCTTTCCTTCTCAGTCATCACTCCTTTAACCTTTGTCAACAGTTAATATTTAACTTTCAAGGTTGACAATATTAAGAGAGTAATCTCTGCTTGGTCCCTTAGGTATTTTTTCATTAGTAGGTAAATCTCTTTTTCAGACTCTGAGAAATGATGTCAAATTACCACACACTTTGGAAAGCAGGGCTTGCTTCATGGACAGAAGATACTCCTGATTAAATACTTATTTTCTGAGGCAGTGTGGTATAGTGGACCTGGAATTTGGAGACAAGAGTTCAGATTGACTCTGCTGTTTAGTAGGCCTGCAATCATGGACTAGCTCTTATTAGACCTCACTAAGCCTTAGTTTTTCTATCTTTAACATGGAAACAATAATCCTTGCAATATCTAACTCAAGAGTTGTGAGCAAAGTACCTTATTGACCATGGGCAAATTACTCAACTTCTAAAAGCCTCTGTTTCTTCATCTGTAAAATGGGGCACATAATACTAGCATGTCACCAAGTTGTGAGGATAAAGTGTTTTGTACATCTTAAAGATATATAAATCATTGTTATGAATAAATAACAAAGTGTCACATTAAAAACCAACTATTATTACTGATTCCAAGGCCACTAGATCTTTGGTCGGTTACATGTATCGAGGCATCTTTTTAGTCACAAGAGAATCTGAGTGGTATTGTTGGCAAGAGATTGGTGAGTGATTAAATCAGATATTTGGGAATCAGAAATTACATATTTTCCCAGTGACTGGAATTCTTTGAGCTAGACAGAAGGTCCCAAGACAGGAGGCCTCGGGACTCTGTCAAAACCCTGTGACCTTGTTTAGCAGAAAATAAAAGAGGGAGGGTAAGAGGAAAAGAATGAAAGGGAGAAGAGAGGAAGAGGAGGAAAGAGGATAGAAGATAGATACAGATAAAAACAGAGAGAGGCAGAGATTGAGAAACAGAGAGGGAGAGCAATAATGATTCCACTTAGCCATTATCTTTGCTAAAAGTCTCACACATCAGCCTGTGATTCTACAGATTGGGTTTAAGAGGGCCATTGCCTGCCAGGAGGTTGGTGAGGAAAAGGGTAAGCAAAACTCCAACATTTTAACCCGGTTTTAAGGGATTGAAGCTATTAGTCAAGAGTTAGCTTTGTGAGGACTATACTAAGCCTAGCAAAATATTTCAATGCATACTCCATGCTATTTGCTAGAAAGATTACATTGATAACATAGGGATATTTGCAACAGAGAATGTTTGGGAGTTTGCAGTTGTCAAGTTTATTTTATGAGAGCAGTATATTTTCTGTCACCTGAAGATTTCTTTGAGTTCTTGATTCACCTTGGAGAGATTTAGACAATATCTTTTCAAGGGGTAGGAGGTTGATCTGGGCCACACAAGGGTCCCTTTCCACTCTAAGATTCTGTAATAAGTTGAATCTCCAGTTTTTCTCTGAATAGAAACATTAAAGTGACTTGGATGACCTATAGTGGATACTTGCTGCATTTTTTGATTTGATTTGATTTTTTCAGTCCCTGGGTATTAGGAAGGGAGGGATACTAAAAAAGAAAAGTGAGACACTGTCCTTTTTCTTCAGGAGCTTACTTTTTAATTAAAGAGACAAGAACATGAATGAACAACTTATATTAAGAAAAACAGTACCATTTCTAGGTCTTTAAGGTTTGCAAAACACTTTCCTCACAATCACTTTATAACATTGGTAGTAAAAGTATCATTGTTCCCTTTTTACAGATGAGAAAACCGATGGTTGGAGAGGTAAAGTGAATTGTCCATGATCAAAGAACTAGCAAATGTCAGAGATGGAATTTAAATCCCTTTTTCCTGCTAACTGCACCGCCCCTCCCCTTCCTTATCCCCCTTTCATTCCCAAGTATAGTAGGCTGATAGTACATCTGAACCACCCAGAGCTAAAATAAGTGATAAGAACTGTAATAGATTGTAACAGACATTTACTACCAATTATAATGACTTTCATCTGAAGAACTTCTGGCCAAAAGTATAAGCAGGGTAAAAAGAGCTGTTTAGTTTTTTATTTTTCTTTTCTCTTCTTTTTTTAAAAGACTTCCCATAACTGTTTATCCATTCTTTTATTTAGGAGTCAATGACCTGCAAATACTCATTATGAAGAGAGATCTGGTTTTCCTGGGTACTCTAATTAGCCTGGTCTTCCTGTCTTTGCTAAGATCTGGATCGCCTCAACATCTTGCAGAAGAGGCCTGCTCTGTCCAGATTCTTGTCCCAGGCCTTAAAGGTAACATAGCAGTCTTTCCTTTCTCTTTGATTCACCCTTTGTTGGGGCACTTGTCTTGGAGATTTCTTTTCAAGTGGGGCTCAAGCAACTACCGCTCTCTGCAGCCAGACACCTGGTGTCTGCAGGACTCTGGGAACTGGGCAGATAAGGTGAGCATACCCAGGCTCTGGGTATGTTTCTGTGAGTAGGGCTATCACTGAATGAATTGGCGGGAGAGGTCATCCCTGGCAAGGCTAAAGGACTAGAATAAACCATACCTACTCATCCCTTTCTCCCTCAACAGTTTTATTCAAATGAAAACAGATTCTTTCATTTGATGCTTCCTCAGGGAATAGAAGTGACTCTGGATGCTAGAAAAAGCATAAGCACTCTAACAGATTCTACCCAGACAGAAATGTTCCAAGTATGAACCCTAATTTCACAGTCTTTCATCCAAGGACAGGTCCAGATAACCAAGGACAAATGAAACTCCATGAGAGCAGCTTCTCTCCCCCCCCCTTTTTTTTTTTTTTTGCTTTTTGCTGAGGCAATTGGGGTTAAGTGACTTGCCCAGGGTCACACAGCTAGGAAGTGTCTGAGACCAGATTTGAACTCAGGTCCTCCTGGCTTCAGGGCTGGTGCTCTAACCACTGCGCCACCTAGCTGCCCCAAGCTTCTCTCCTTTTTGTATTTGTATTCCTAATGACAACTGGCACATAGTAAGCATTTAATAAATGATTTTTTAAAAAATTCATTTGACTAACTTTGAAGAGAGTCATCACAAGAGGGTGGCTAGAAAATAATTGAATTTTTAGCCATAACAACTCCTGGAGAACATTTATTAACCAACATTTATGAAATGTCCATCTTAGGGAGATTCAGTATGTTGTAATATAAATAACCCAAGATTTGGATATACAGAACTGGGGTTTGAATTCTGACCGCTCCTAACTAGCTTTGCAACCTTTAAAAAAATCACTTTATCAGTTTTTCATTTATAAAATGAGGGCATTAGATTAAAATTCAGGAGCTTTTAACTTAGGTTCTGTGAACTTGTTTTTTAAAAACGTTTTGATAATTATTTCAATATAATTCATTTTCTTTTTAATTATGTATACATATAATTAAAAAGAATCTATATATATTGCATTTAAAAACATTATTTTGAGAAGGGGCCAAAGGCTTCACCAGATACCAAAAAATTAAGAATACCTGGATTAGGTAAATTTTGTTGTTGTTGTTGAGGCATTTGAGGTTAAGTGACTTGCCCAGGGTCACACAGCAGGGAAGTGTTAAGTATCTGAGGTCAGATTTGAATTTAGGTCCTCCTGACTTCAGGTGCTCTAGCCACACTACCAATTAGCTACCCTAGATTAGGTAATCTTTAATGGGCTTTCCAGTTTTAAGTCTATGAAAACTACCAGTACTGTAGAATTACATTTTCAATGGAGATCTAAAATTTTATCTGCTTGTAGTCTTTTGTTTTAGGTCCAACATCATTTCTTTTTGATGTTGGGCTTGTGGATCTGTGCTAATCTTTAATTTTAAGTTACTAATGGAATCGATGGCATGTCACCATAGTGTATAAATAGCATGTGCTCCTTTGGCTTTCTGTATTTTCCATTGCCCTTTCAACATAACCTCAGAGATTAAGAATCCATGAAAGGGGGATCTCATTTTCTATCATTTATGGTTTCTTCAGGGAGACTAATATATAATGGAGATCATGAAATGACTTTCTTCAGGGTCGTGTGAACAAATCTCAAACTCTTAGCTCATCTTTTCCATTACTTTTCTTGGTCCTCATTCTCCTTGACCTTTCTATAGCATTCAATGCTATTAACTTCTCTATGCTTGAAACTGTCTCCCTGCCTGGAATTTGTGACACTGCACAATCAAAGGACGGAAGAAAACCAGAGCACTCTGGTTCCTTTCTTTGCTTTACTTTCCATTTTCATCTAGGAAACTAGAGTGTTTCCTAGTGTCCTTGGTGTTCTGTTTGCTCATTTCTTCCCCCTCATTTTCTCTGTCTCTTGACATCCTATTCTAGGATAAATGCTTCTTCCTCTCCCTCCCCCACATAGTACACAGGATCAGAGGTTCATAGTTTTGGAAATAGAAGGGATCTTTAGAAGTCAGTTAGCCCAGGCCACTTTGCTTTTTTTTTTTTTTAAATAGCTTTTTATTTTATTTTTTACTTTTAAATTAAATTAAATTATTATATGTTTAATATAAAAAATTAATTAAATTTCAAACTATTTTAATATTGTTATTTACATGCAAAGGTAGTTTTCAGTATTCATCTTTGCAAAACCTTATGCTCCAAATTTTTTTCCTTCCTTTCCCACTTCCACCCTCTCCCAGATAGCAAGCAATCCAATATAGATTAAACAATTCTAAATATATTTCCATGTTTGTCATGGTGTACAAGAAAAATCAGACCAAGCAAACAAATAAACAACAACAAAAGGTGTTGCTTTGATCAACATTCTGTCTCCATAGTTCTCTCTCTGGATATGGATGGTTCTCTCTACCACAAGTCTACTGGAATTGCCAGTCTACTTTCCTAAGATGACACAGGTTGTAGCTGGCAAAGCCAGCATGTGAACTCAGGTCCTCTGACTTCATATTCAGGGCTTTTTTTCTTTTAGCCATTCTGCTTTCCACTCATCACATGTCACCTTCTAAATATTCTGTATACCTATCCAGTCTCTTATACTAAATTAGAATTCTCTGAGGGCAAGAATTATGTTTCCTTTTTCTTTACATCTCTATTAGCACCCAGAACCAGTATTTTAGGCATAGAGGGCCTTAAATGTTTGAATGAATTACATGAGGTAAGGATTCATTCATAATTTAAACTATTTCACATTGGCTTTATAATTCAATTTTCTCATGTTCAATAGTCCCTATGAAACCACAGAGACTTTGCCCTCATTTATTGCAATTTACTCTATGCCAGAGTTTTTGATTCAGACAGTTCAGCAGTTCATCAACATTTGAAGAGTTGAGATTATTAACTTTTGATGTTGGTTTTTCACTTAATAAAAACAGTACCATTGTTTCTGCTAACCCAGAAATGAAAGAGAAAGAGACTATCAATTTTTGTGATTCTCAGATGAAAGGGAAAAAAATGACAGAGACCTTTGGCAAAACTGGGATGTGGAATCTTGGGTCGTTTTACTTAGAGTGAAATTGATGGTTTAGGATTGTGCCTTGAGATAAACTCAGGTTCCCAACCAAACATAAAGTAGCAAGCAGCCTGTCATTAACTTACTGGATTAAGAATGGCCTTTAAGAGAGAACAGCCCAGAGTCTTATCCTCATGTTCTCCCTCCTGTTACCCCAAGGATTTCTTGGGCAGTCATTCTTCTGAAGCTCAGGGTTTTGCTTCGATACTTATATGGGGTTATCAGAAACATTTTATCCTTGCCAGTGAGTTCTCAGTATTTGAGAATGAGCTGGAAAATAAACAAACTCCAAATCTGGTATCAGTTGCAGAAAAATAATGGAGATTAGGTCTCAACAAATGAATACCATAAATGATTGCTTTTTGGGAGCAAAGGATAGAAAAGTTCAGCTACTTTCAGACCAGTAGAATATACAGTACAATGTTGCCTAATCAAGCATTTTGCCACTCAAAAAGGTCTTTCAAATCTTCCTGAAAATGACTTCAAATGCTTAGGGTAGATATCATTTGGGGGATTTGGGAAAATGAACAATATGGCAAGGGAAGAAAATGCTTCCAGGGTGTAAGCATCTGCAAGTGGACAATTTCACTGCTAGTTGTGTCATCCTGATGTGTCTTATAGAAGATGTATATAGAAAGATCCTGTAGCTTTTCTTTCTGATATGGCACAGGCATATAAAAGAATTGGGAAAGCTTTAAAGGTGTCATGTCAAGAGCTTGTTTCTGACTTTATGATATTGAACATTCTTTACCAAGCCATTTGGTGTATTCTGTGCCTGAAATTTCTGATAGCTTGTAGGACAGCCCAATGCATGAGAACCATCACACACACAAAAATAATAATTCCTGACATTTCTATAGCACTTAAGGTTTGGAAAGTGCTTTCTATATATTACTTCTTTCAATTATTACGACAAATATTGAAAGTATTTCATTTTACTGATGAGGAAACTGAAACTCCGAGTTAAATGACTGGTTCAGGTTCACATAAGTAATAAGAATTAGAGGCAGGATTTAAACTCAGGAACTGGTTTGTTTTTGTCTTTGTCTACCTAGGGTGTAGAACAATGCCTGGCACATAGTAGATACTTAATAAATGCTTATTGAATTGGCCAATAAAAAGCATTTTGGAATGATTCAACTTTTCAGATTATGCATCTCTTCATCCAAGTTACTTTCTGCATTGAGTTGGCTCTATTTGCATCTAATTATTATTCTTCACATATACCAAATGTCTTAACAATATTGTTTCTCCAGGTAAACTCTGTCACAACCAATAGGGAAAAATCTGAGTCAAATTCATTATATTTATAGGAGCCTTTAAAATTTTGATGTCTTAGGTTGCTAGGAGGAACAGGTGGAGCCAATATTAGTTCATTTCCCTGATAATGATTACCTTGATTACAAACATAATACTGTTTTCATTTCAGCTCAGAGACATGTACTGGTGAATGTAGAGGGGATTACTGTAAGCCAGTGGCAGATAATGGCATTATGCTGGGAACACAAAAATACTTTGATATTAAAACTGGGGCAAAGGAAAGAAAACCTGCTAGACAGTAGCAAAATTGTAAATTATAGTATTCCTAACTTCTCCCACATGAGTAAAGGATCAATATCTTCTGTAGCCTTTTCCCAACCCTTGCCACAGAATAGCAGGGTTGCCTTTGTGCTATATTTATAATTAATCTGCAAAGTAGAGAGGAATAAGCTGATGTACAGAGTCTCAAATTCCTTCAGCTGGATGATGAATCCAGCAGCTTTCTATTACATTTCCTTCTTTGGCTCACAAATAGTCGATGTGTTATTTCATACTTCAATTCATGTAGGATTTTTTATTTCATCAGGGTGGGTACTGCTTTCACTGATGCAGATGAAAAATCTTCCACTCTTGGGTTAATAATCTTCATGAATTATGATGGCTGATGAGATTCATCTCCCTGTGCACAACCTGGCCATGAGCCTCTCCAAATTTAATAAAGTTGGTCTTTGTACAGTAGGAAACAATCAGTTGCCAGGTTGGTTCTCAAAGCCTTTCTAGCTTGGGAGGTTCCCAAAGTCAGAGCTTATGGCTTAACTCTCAAAAATCCAAGGTTAACTTTGTGCCACTTTGAGTCACTGGAGTAGGGTTTTAATGCTGCCACAAAACCAATTTACATTTTTTGACATTCAGGGCTCTGCAGTTTGGCTTCAATTTACTTTTTTCCCCAATGGCTTTCCCTATCATGCATTTAATGTTAAATTCAGATATTAATTTGATTTCAAATGTATTTTATGATTTTATGCTTCCATGTTTTTCTTCAAGCCAAGATAATGACCACTTTCTGCCCCCAAATTTTTATTTCACAAAATTCTGTTTTTCCTTACATAAGCCTTAGTACAAATGCTTCTTCCTCCTGGGAGGTTTCCCTGATCTTGGTCTTTCCCTTTTCTGGGTTCATAAAACTGTATACTTTTCACTTCACTATATACTTTTATGTGACTCTGGGCAAATACTTAATCTCTCAATGTTCTAGTGACTCTCTAAGACTACAAATTGTAGAGAACCTACTGATCTAAATTAGTAGAACTTTCATCATTTGGGAGTTTCCTATGCTAAAGAAATCACAGGTACAATTCCCATCCCCCATTTAATTGTAGCAGTGGTGGTGGTGATTAAATTCCACCACTTCTATTTGTCCCTTACCCTATAGTTTATTTCTACCTCACATGGGCTTTCCTGTCAATTAGGTTATCCCTTCTTTTCCTTCCTTTCAACTAGTTTCATTCATTAGTTCTTTAAATTTCATTTTTACACATTTTTCCAGAGAAGATTTCTCTCATTCTCTTTATTATTCATTCTCTCTGTCCAGTCTAGACCTTCATTCTTTGGTTCTTGACATTACAATTATGTAATCTTTATTCACTATATATCTCACAGAATCAAAACTTCTGAGATTTTTATTTTGGGTTTTCCTCTTAGGAATTTTCTGCTATTGTTTGGAAGAGCTTTTGTGGAGGATTCCCTTTTTCAACTGTGTCTTACTCCCAGAACAAAGTCATTTATTGAGGGTGTCAGAGAAAACACTGCTTCATTTCCTTGATTATGCAGCCCACCCTTGATCTGTGCCCTTCTGGTTACCTTCTTTTCCCCGTTTACCTAAAAGTTCTCTCCCTATGTCCAAGCCCTCCTGCTCTTCTAAATTCCAGTTGCCTCTAGCAGTTTTAATTCTTTCTTCCCTAAAAAGAGAGTATGAGAGGTCTTTTTAAGGATCAAATCCTCTACACCTATCACAAAGTCCCTATCTCTCTTCACAAAAAAATCTTTTGTATACATAGTAGCATTCATCAATGAATCCCCTTCCAGTACCAAAGCAAGGCTTCCTTAAGTCCCTTTCTCTTTTTAAATTTTTTGCCCTGTCTTTTCACTTATTTCACTGCAGGCTCTTCTCTTTCTGAGATCACAGGAGTCTCCTTCCCTTCATTGCTAGCCCTTGATATGGCCCAGGCACATCACACATTTCTTTTTATTCCCTTGGTCCCATTCCCACCAGTAACACATTCTTCCATTTTGTACTGTAGTCCTAAAAAAACATTGATTTGCCTGTAGACAAGGTATTGCTAGGCTCTGTCCATAATGCCTTAGGCCCTCTCCATTCCTGTCACTTCCACAGGATTTCTATCTTCACCTCTGTCTCCTAGTGTACATTTAGAAAGAAATCTCTTACTAGTCTCTCTGCTACCATTCTATTGTTTTTTCTGTCTTTGATTGATGTATCTGTTTACTTTTCCTTCATTCTGTCATACAGGTGTTCAAAAAGCAAACAATCTCTTTAGGTCTGGTTTTCTTTCTAAAAACATTTTCAACACCTCTTTAGTAGTGAATGTCTTTTTTTTTTTAAAATTTTGGATTAAGCTAAATTTTGCAAGTTAGGTCATGCTGGGCTATATTTCTGAGCTCTATTGCTCTTTCAAGCACATTATTTCATTATCTCCTCCATTTTCTTGTGGGTACAAAATAGTCTTGTATTATTCAAATTTCCTTCCCTTTTTATTTAAAGGTCTTTCTTCTGATAGCTAATAGAACTTGTTTTTTAGTTGAACTGAATGATTAAATTGGACCCTCTTGAAATTTGCAATCTTGTGTTTTTTTTTCTAGAGAAAATGTATGAATTCTTCCAATTATATTTCATTTTCTGTGTCCAGAAGTTCTGTGTAGTTGTATTGTTTCCTGTATTGTGATATTTGGGTTTTGTCATTTTCTTTTGGGAGACCTATGATCCTTAGGTTGTTCCTATGCATCTTGTCTTTGAGATCACTAAATTTTTCTTGGGTAGTGAACATATTTTCTTATAATGTTATTTTTCTTTGCTTTCTTTATCTAGATTGTCTTTCACTTTTGTGTATTTGCATTCCCAATCTATTCTGTCTCTTGTTTCTTAGTGAGGCTGTCTATCATAGATTCAAATTTTTCAATTCGGCCCATTATTTTTGCTGTATGAGATACAAATTATTCTCTTTTAATTCTTATTTCTCTTTTAAACCACTCAGCAATAGTTTGTTCTCTTCAGATTCCACAGGATCTTCTGTGTCATCAAGTCTTGTTATTGTTTTTCTTTTCTTTCCTTCTTTCTTTGTATTTTTTTGGAAGTATTTTTTCTTAGATGCCTGAACTTTATTAGATTTACTAGATCTGGAAGACAGTTTTGCTTCTGTCATTAATATTTTCTCTATTCATTTATCTATTTCTGTTTAAGATTTTTGAGTTTTCTTTTTCCTGAAATTTTTGATAATTTCAGTCTTCCCTCTCCCCCCTGTTATTTCTCTTATTACTCTTCTTTTGACTCCGTGCCCTCTAATAGTGGTTTCCCTTGGAAGCTGACTCTCAAAGCATCTCAGTATCTTCTCAAGCTGGGCTTGATCTTTTTTATTTTTCTGCTACTAATAACAGATAATAATAATATTGTATACAAAATTGTATACAATAATAATTGTATATTGAGAACTTCTCTTTTACTTTGTATAAAACATTTCTGATAACTCCATATAAAAGAGATTTCTGATACCGCAATTCAACCCTTGATGCAAAGACCTGAGCTTAAGAACAAAACTGACCCAAGCATTCCCTTGGTGGGAGGCATGGGGAAAGTACATGAAAATATGATTCTGGACTATTCCCTTTTAAAGGCCATTTCTCAATGCAATTAGCTCATGATGAGTAGCTTGCCACATTTTATTTAGTAACCTAAGTTTATTTAAGGGCACAGTCCTAAGCCATCAATTTTTATTCTAAGTGGAAGACCTAGTATTCCACATCTCTTTTGTCAAAGTCTCTGTCTGTTTTTTCCTTTCACTTGGGGATCACAAATATTGATAGTCTCTTTCTCATTCATTGCTGGGTTGCTAGAAACCACAGTACAATCAGTCTATCCATTGTTCTCTTTGGGCCTGATCTTTCATATGCCAAGTTTTAATCTTCATTACCTCCAACCTCAAGCTAAGCAAAGTACTCCTTCACTCTTTTATCTGGGGGTACTATTGTATTCTTTAAGAAAGGGCAGGGAGCCTTAGCCTAGGTTTGGCAAGGACCTCTACAATTCTCTTTCAGAACCTTGGCACTAAGGCTTTGACCTGCCTGGCAGGAGGTAAGAAAGATATAGTATCTCCTTTTCAAAAGCTCTTTCTGATTCAGGGCTAAATTCCCTTGGTGAGGGATCTCACTTTAATTTTTGGTGATTATCCAATACATTTCCCAAATCTTCTCTGCAGCCTAGGCTGAAACTAGAAAAGGAGTATTTGTTAAATAGTCACCAAACAATTCTGGGGTTTCCTAGTCAAAACAACAACAACAAACATACTTTATTTAGACTTTCCTTTAGGTTTATGCAAATGAATATCTGGAGTAAAGAATATGCTGAGGCAGTCTTTGCATTGTGGGCAGATTCATTGCCTTTTCTGGCCTTTTCATACACAACTGAACTTCTGAATAGCTCCTGTTTCCTACAAGGTGTGAAATGCTCACCCTATATCCCATATTTTCTAGATTTGCCCCTTATGACCTTCAGGTTTTGATGATATCTAGGGCAGAGGCATCAAACACATCCACAATACTCCTGAATGAAGCCTAAATAAGATTACGATATCATTGGGAAATATTTAATAAAGTAAATAAGAATACAATAGAACACAGATAATGTTAACCTGTGATTTTTTTAAGTTAGTACATGGGCTGTAGGAATCCTTATGTATGGGTTAGTGGTCCTTGTTTTTTTTTTAAGTTTGGTACCTATGGCTGGGGTATAAATTTGAATGGAGTAATGAGGAAGTGGTCTGAGGATGCCAAAGGACTATATCACCTTTCTTGTTCTGAACACAGTGTCTCTCTTAATGCAACTGGAGATTGCATTAACTTTTTTTTTTTTATTATTGGTTTTTCATACTCTTGGCTCATACTGAGTTTGTAGACAGACACTTGGGTCTTTTGAACATAAACGTAGCTATGCCTCTCCTATGCTGTACTTGCACAGTGGGTTTTTTTGAACCCAAGTTTAAGTTAGTGATAGCTATGCCCTTGACACCTTCTTTTGCACATATATCTATCTATATTTTTAGGAGTATGTGTGCCAGAGGATTTTGGATACTAGCAGTCAGTGATTGTAGGATTCTTGCTATGCTTGCTGGAATTATTCCTTAAATGTTTGTGAATTTCTTCCACAGGGGATGCTGGAGAAAAGGGAGAGAAAGGGTCACCTGGCCGGCCTGGGAGAGTTGGTCCTTCAGGAGAAAAAGGTAAAATCCAGACATTTAGACACCAAAAGATCTAGTATCAGTCCTAAAGGTAGTAGGAAGAGAAGGAAGAGAGAGCGGAAGAAATCAAAGTGGGAGGGAAAAGAAAGGGAATGGAAGATAGGTTCTCACAGACTTGGAAAACTGGACCATATATTGTTGTTTGTTCAGTCAATTCAGTAACACCTGAATTGTGTGACCTCAGTTGCAGAGACACTGGAGTGATTTGCCATTTCCTTCTTATCTCATTTGCAGATGAGGCACTGAGGCAAATAGAGATAAATCACTTGCTCAGCGTCACACAGCTAGCAAGTGTCTAAGGCTGGATTTGAACTCAGGTTTTCCTGACTCCAGGCCCAGCATTCTATCCACTGTGCGACCTAGATGCTTAGAAAGGGATATAGGGAAGGGGCTGATGTATCTATGTTCCTCATTTTGCAGAGGAAGAAATCGAAGGGACAAGACTGCCCATTGCTATGACTTAAATGTCTGGTGATAACAGAACTAAAACCCAGAGCCCCTAACTCCTGATCCAGGGGTATACCAACCTGATACTTTCCTTTGAATTCTCCTTCAAGACAAACTTCCCCTATGAAGTGGTAATATCTTGGAAGATAATTAAAACAAATGCAAAAAACTAGGTGGTAGAGTGGATAGATTGCTAGCCCTGGAATTAGGAGGGCCTGAGTTCAAATATGGACTCAAACACTTACTATGTGATTCTAGGCAAGTGATTCAACCCTCTTTGCCTCAGTTTCCTCATCCATAAAAAATGCTGGAAAAGGAAAGAGCAATTACATTGTCTTTACCAAGAAAACCCCAAATGGGGTCATGAAGAGTCAGAAATGCTTGAAATGATTGAATAACATTAAAAAAGACTATATTTCTAGCCTTTCCTACTGAAACCTTCCACTAAATTTTTCCTACGTATCCCATTTTCCTTCTGTCTCTACTTTAGTTTCTACCTTATCAACATGTTTTTTTTTTTGTTTTTGTTTTTTTTTTGCTGAGGCAATTGGGGTTAAGTGAATTGCCCAGGGTCACACAGCTAGGAAGTATTAAGTGTCTGAGGCCAGATTTGAACTCAGGTGCTCCTGACTTCAGGGCTGGTGCTCTATCTACTGAGCCACCTAGCTGCCCCTATCAACTATTTTTCTGTGCTTAATAATGACAATCAGATAGTGATTTATTCAGGGTTTGGTGTGCTATATGGCACCTCATTGATACTTTGAAAATATAAAATTATTAAAAAATACTTTCCTTTATATGGAAATGTAAGAAACTGCATTATGCAAATGCATTTATGTGTATATAGCAGTGTTTATTTAATACTTCAAAGTTCTCTGATTTCATTGGTAAGGGTATTATCTCTAATGGACCAGATCACAGTATTTTGGAATATTCATAATTTTCTGTGGCCAAAAAAATTATTGCCTAATAGTCGACTCCTCTGAAGATAAAGTCTGCAAAGGTAGGCCTTATAAAACCTTTGGGATTAGTGTAGATATCCACAGTGGGAAAGAGAGCAAGATTTTGTTGGCCCTAGTGTAGATTTTTCTGTGGAAAGAAGATATTGTGGGAAGGGCAGCATTATGCATATGTGGAATAGGATAATAATGTCACAGATATAAAGCTGGAAGGCACTCAAGAAGACATATAGATCTCCCTTCACTTTACAGGTTAAGAAGCTGAGGGAGCTTAAGGAAATTGTTTAATGTCAGATAGCTGCTTTGGTGATATTATCTGAGAGCTCCAAAAAGTCTCCATACTCACAGAATCTCAGTTTTGGAAAGTGCTTCAGAAGATATCTAGTCTGATGTATGTCTGAATAGGAATCTATTTTTTAGTATAAGATTTCTAGTAAGTTGTTATCCAGTTTCCACTTGAAAGTAACATGGTACAATGGGAAGACTACTGGTCGTAGAGTCAGAGGAGATGGGTTCAGATTTTGCCTCTGATTCTTGAGACCTATGTGACCTTGCACAAGATGCAACTTCTTTGGGCCTCAGTTTTCTTAACTGTAAAATGGGAGAGTTGAACTCAGTGGCCTTTGATATCCTTCCTATTCTAGAGCTTGATCCTATGACCTTTAGTGAAGGGAAATCTATTATTTCTCAAGAAAGCCCATTTTAACTTTGACTAGTTCTGGATATTTCTTAACAATAAAGTCCATATTTGCCTTCCTTTAATAATTCATTCATGCATTCATTTTTTTTTTTCATTCATTCTATCAGCCACCCTTTATGGAATACCAGTTGTGTGTAGGATATTGCTCTAGGCAATGGGGAAAGTAAAACTTTTACCTAAAACATGGTCCTTACTCCCATGGATCTGGCATTTATTAGGGAAATAAAATGCAAATAGGTAACTATAATATGTTATAGTGATTGGTCAGAGTATTAATAATAATTAATAATGATAATGACAGTTATCATCTATATAAGACTTACTATATGTCAGATGGGCAGCCAGTGGCACAGTGGATACAATGCTAGGTATGGAGTCAGGAAGACTCCAGTTCTGAATTCAAATCTGGTCTCAAACTCTTACTAGCTTCATGACACTGGGCAAACCACTGGACCCTAGTTTGCCTTAGTTTCCTTATTTGTAAAATGAGCTGGACAAGGAAATGGCAAACCATTCCTCTGTCTTTGCCAAGAAAACCCAAATGGGTTCACAGAAAGTTGGAAATGTCTGAACTACAAAAATGTGTCTGGCACTGTTGTTAAGCACATTATACCTATTATTATTATTACAATTGATCCTTACAACAACCTGAATAAATAGGTATTATTATAATTATCCTCATTAGAGAAGAAGAAACTGAGGGAAACAGAGGTTAAGTGACTTGCTCAGAGTCACATAGCTAGTAAATGTTTGAGGTAGGATTTGAATTCAGGTCTTTTTGACATCAGGCCTAGTGCTCTTACCTGCTATATCACTTAGTTACTCCATCACCTCTACCTGAATTAAGAGAGCTGACAAGGTGTTATGAGAGATCACCAGGGTGGATCAGAGAAGAGTTCCTGGAGAAAGTGCAAAAAGGGAGGGAGAGAGCATTCATAGCATAGAATATGAAATGGGAGAAGATTTAGAATGTTAGAAGTGAAGGGAGGTGGCAAAGTTATTGAATTTTGACTGAAGCATAGAGTATATAGGAGAAAATGAGACAAAACTGGGAAAATAGGGTGACATCAGATTTTGGAAGGTTATGAGTATCAGTTTTGTACAGACTTTATTCAGGAGTCAGTAGGGAGAGCCTGAAAATTTTTAGGTAAAGGAATAACAAAAGCAGAAAGATTAATCTAGTAGTGATATATGGGAGGAGAAAATAGAAAAAGTAAAATCATTAAGGAAGCTATTGCAATAATCTAGGAAAGACTTAAAGTACTGGCAGGTTGAATGCCAAGGACATGACAGATACAGAGGGAATTTGTAGGAAGATTGTTTGGAAAAAAGGAGAGGGAGAAGCTATAGATGATTGTGGTTTGGAGTGTGCATACCATTACATAAAATAGGGAAGTCAGCTTGTTTTGGGAAGAGGAACAGGGAAGATTATAAGTTCAGTTTTGGTGATGCATTTAAAGAACGGGGGACAAAGCAAATGGAGAAATCCAACAGAAGGATAAGCACTAAGAAAATGCCATTGGATTAAGAAGTTAATATGAACATTAGAGAGTAGTTTCTATTAAATGGGAGTTGAGAGGGAAACCAGTTTTTAATGGGTTGAAGGAGTAAGTAGAAGATGAGGAAGCAAGAATAGAGTAAGAGACCATTTTCAAGGAGTTTGGCAGGGAAAGGAAGAAAAGAATGGTAGTTCAAGATTTTTTTATTTGCTTATTTTTAGGTTAGGGGAAACCAAAATATATTTGTGGCTGAAAATAAAGGAGCCAGTGGAAAAGGAAAGACTGAAGATTCAAGAGAGGTGGAAATAATTGATAGAGCAAGATCCTAGGGAAAGAAATTAGCCTAGAAAGAAGGTTCAGACTTGGTATGGGGAAGCACATGTCTTCAAAGATCATAGTAAAGAGCAAGAAAGATGATAAAACATTGTGAGGGAGAAGGTAGGGAAGCAGCAAGTTTGATGGCATTTATAATCTATGAAAAGCCCTAGAAAGGTGGCAGTAATAATAATAAAAGTTAATATTTATAGAACCCCCTTTAAAGTTTATAAAATGTAACACATTGTTTTATTTGATCCTCACAACAACTCTGTGCTATAGGTTCTATTGTTATTGATATTTTATAAATGAAGAAACTGAGGTAGATAAAAGTTAAATTGACTTGCTTATTGTTACACAGCTGGAAAGTGCCTGAGATTAATTAGATTTGATTTCATGTCTTCATGACTGAAATTCCAGCACTCCATCCATTGGGCCACCTAGCTGCCTGTAAGGAATATGAAATTAAGAAACTGGAGGTGGGGAGAACAATTAGGAAGTCATTCTAATTATTGGTTTAAAGGCCTAAATTGGAGATGGAAGCAGCACAAGTGGAGAGGAAGGGGCAGATGTGAGCAAATTTGTGGAGGTAAAATTGACAATACTGGTAACTGAGGAAAAATGTACAAGGAAATAGAGAGGAGGGGCAGATTTTAGTCAGGAAGATGAGAAGTACCATCTTGGACATATTGAGTTAGAGGTGCCGGCAGGACCTCCAGATGGAGATGTCTAGCAGGCAGCTGGAGATGCAGATAATACTTGTCTGATCTTCTTCACAGGTTTTTTTTTTTTTTTTAAGGATTAAAATAAGATAATAGAGACAGAGATGGAAAAATGTTGAAAAATTAAAAGTGTTATAGAAATACAAGGTGGTATTATTATATTTATTATAAAAAACTCACATTGGTCTGCTTTGCCTAATATGCAGGTTGTTTCTCCATTTCCCCTTAAGAACTATTTCATAGGATAACTTTGGGAAGCTATTTTTCTTCTATTCCAGATGGTTCTTGGTTCATTTTCTTAATTTCATTTTGCTGAAAGTGGTTACAAAGTTGTGATCATAGAACGTAAAATGAATCATAGACTATTAGAGCTCACTAGGACCTTGGAGATTATCTAATCTAATTTCCTCATTTTATAAATGGGGAAACTAAGATCCAAGTACATTAAGTGACCTGTCCTAGTAGATAGAGTCAAAATTTGAACCCATTTCCTTAGACACTAAATCCAACATGCTTTGCTATTAAATTATCCTGATTTGATCTTGATATTCTTGGGTTTTTTTTTAGTATTTATGTATTATTAGATACATATTCTATACAGAGTACTTATATATTATTTTAAAATATTTTGTTATTTTTTTGTTACATGTAAAAATTTTTAACATTAGCTTTAAATTTTTTTTGAGTTCCAAACTCACTCTTTCCTTCCTGGCCCTTTCCCTCCTCTATTTCCAATTTTTTCCAGCAGTTTTTGTCAAATAGTGGATACTCTTGTTCTTGCCCTCTGAGTTATGTTAGTTGACAAGGAATAGCTTTGATAAATTAAAAAAGCATTCTGTAAGCAATAAGGAACTATTAAAAGTTTCTGGGCAAAATAGTGATATACACATTAGGAAGACTGCAGTTCAGCTTTGAATACCTTTTATTTTGATCTGACACTCTCATTTAAGATGCTTTGAGCTCTATGCTCCAGGTACGTTATAATAGATGATGACTAGAGTAAAAAGGGACAGGTGTCAGGGTTATCCTGATTGTGAAACAATAGTCAGGTTATTGATTAAAGATTTTTTTCCCCCAAAAGTCTTTATTATCACAAATAATCACAATTATTAACACCCATCATTTTTGGCACTTTAAGTTTTCCAGAGTGTTTTTTTGTATTATTTCTATTTCACATATTATAAAATTGAGGTTCAGAGAAGCTGAGATATTCATGAGGTCAAAGTCCCATAATCTATATGGATCAGAGCAGGAGAATAGATCTTTTGATCTCTGCACTTCTTTTTTTCATGTCTCTAGTTTTATGAACATTTGATCAAAGATGACTAACTTACTGTCATATATGACCCTTCTGGTTATATAGAATCTTAGCATCACTAACTGAAGTAGGGGTTAAAAATTCATATCCTGGCTACCTCATAAAGTAGTTTTGAGAGTCCAGTCAGATAATATATGTATGAAAGTCCTTTGTAAACCAAAGAATGCTATACAAATGTGGGGGTGATATTCCTTATTTCCTCATCAAACTTTGTTCAGAACTTTTGGATTAATTTAGTGAGAAGCCTAAATCCATTTCTGATTTGATGACTGATTAAACTAGAAGTGACTAGGACAAATTTTTATCTTCTTTATACCTTTGCACTATAGATAATATTGGTTCATTAAAACTTTCCTTGATTCAGTCAGTAACAAGAATTTATTAAGCACTTTCTGTATTCCAGACATTGTGCTAAATGCTAAGGATATAAAGAAAGACTTGTATAAATAATCATCGCTTTACTTAGCCATGGTGCTGACTGAATTTGCTAGACCCTACTTAGCCACTCTGTCTTGCCTTCTTCAGCTGGCCATGGTGCTGAAAAAAATAAAATAAAATAAAAAAGGCCTAACAAAATCAGGTGCCCTGAATCTTAAGCCACTTTTCCCACCAGCATACATACAATTTCTTTATGTCAGGTTGCACTGTGACATTGTTCCTAATCAGCAGTATAGTTTCATCTTTCCTGTTAACCAAGATGATTTTCTCTCTTGCTTGTTGAATAAATGAATAGTCTACAGCAGGGCAGCCATACAAGTACAAAAGAGGAGTCACTCTTTCCTCCCCCACCTCCTACCAACACTCATTTCTAAAGTATCATCTGCAGCTGGAGACTAAGTTCTGTCTCCTGAGTGAAGGATGCAAGCTCATAGGAAATGACTGTGAATTACTGTGAGTGCTGCTTTTCCAGGTTTCTAAGCCCCTGTATTTTCAGCAAAACCCCTGCTGGGCCCTCCACTTCATTTATGAAAGGGTAGCCAGCTGCATTGCCTTATTTCCTTCTCATAGCAAAACACCTGAGAGAGAAGTTCAGAAAGAAAAAAATGCAAAACACAAAACAAAATGCTTCCTCATCTGCCTCCTCTCTTCTTTTTGTCTATCAGTGTTTTTTCAGGGGGGAAAGAGACAACATTCCAGTTCTACTTCCTAAGAGCAAAGCACCTGCTGAGTTCCAGGCCTTGCAGTTGAGCTAATTTAATTCTCCTCTTATTTTCTACAACACATCTCTAGGCAGATGGAAGTTTTTGTATGGCATAAGTCCAGTCCTCCACTAAACCCACTCAGATAGAGGTGACCCTGGGTTCTTGAAGGCTATGCCAGCAACTCAAGCTTTAGAAAGTCCTGCCAAGTTGGAAAGACTTCAAGTGTGGGCTTGTTGACAGTGAGCATCTATGGTCTGAGGGAATAGCCTCCTTAAATAAGAGAGAATCATTACCAGATTGAATGTAAAATTATGAATTATTTTTGTCTGATGAAACTCTTGAAGACTGCCTACCAAATTAGAAATGGATTATCTTTGTCAGAGGAAGGAGTAATACTGAAATAAATTAAAATATCTCATGGGATCATAAAGTAATATTACTTTCCTTATTTCCTCCACATGAAAACAAACAAACCCCGACTCTGGGAAAAGGTACAATTGTTTAAAAGTTAAAACAAAAGAAGTCAAATCTGATTTCCTTCATTCAATTTGCATTGATTAGATGCTTACTCTGTGTTAGCATTATATAATTGGGGTAGGAAGAAAGGACCAGAATTTTAGAAGCATTAATGGTCTTGCAGTCCTTTTGAAGTGGAGAAACAACAGAGCCAACACCTTGTTCATAACAATTTGGGGAAGGGGAGGTTGAGGGCCAAATCTGTGGATAACTCTGGTAGAGAAATCTAAGTACTTATGTATATCCTAACTACTTTTTAACCCTTAAAGAATTACCTGGAGACACTGAGAGATTAATAGTCAAGTTCAGTCTGTATCCAAAGTGAGATTTAAACTGAGACCTTATTGACTCTTTAGCCACTGTGCCAAGATTGTCTCTCTAGTAAAACAAGAATAATTATTCAGAATAGGAAGTTATTAGATGGTAGTTTGGGGTAAAGCATCTTCTTCCTCCATCCTCACTTGCCCTTCCTCCATACTCTCAGAGGGATTCCTCTGACACATCACAGGGGTTTATCTATCTATCTGACATGAGGAGACAACCACTTTAAGTTTTTCCTGCCTTGTCACAATTTGTGATACTTGGAGTGGGAACAAAATTATTTAGTTACAGTTTTGCATTTATTTCAATTGAGCAAACATTATCTTTAGGCATTTTGGGCATTTTTAGTTTTATAAAAGAAAGAAGTGCCCAGTATCGGGTTGCAATGAACAAACCTTACAAGGCTGTAGTTTAGAGCAGAAAATCAACTTTTTTGGAAACAACGAGGAAAAGGAATCTTTGAAATTCTTATTTGGTTATAAGAGTAAAATCTGTAGTGGTATTGAAGTTGATATTGTGTTAACTTAACATAAAGGAACTTAAGTCACTTTGAGGTGGAAAAAGTTCTATAGTCACTAGTAGGAGCCTGAGTTTCCCCCACTGAATCTCCTTTGTCCTCCACTTTTTTGAACTTCAGCCATTTTGCATCTTTGTCTTAATCTTTCTTTACTAAACTAGTTTAGGGCTTTTCTTTTTTTTTTTTTTTTTTGCTTTTTGCTAAGGCAATTGGGGTTAAGTGACTTGCCCAGGGTCACACAGCTGTTACGTGTCTGAGACCAGATTTGAACTCAGTTCCTCCTGACTTCAGGGCTGGTTCTCTATCCACTGCACCACCTAGCTGCCCCTGGGGCTTTTCTTTTTTGAGGGTTCTTGGAAGCATTGCTTTTCCTCAAAGCTCCAAGTGACCTCACTTTCAGAACTACATTAAGAGGCCTCTAAATTCTGGTGATCTCTCTCAAAGATTTCTTAAATCTTCTTTACTTCCTATCTGCCAATAATTAACCTCTCCTCTTTCAAGTTCAGAGGCAAAAGTAATTATAGTTTATGGAAGGTTTTCTCCTTTCTTTCCTCTTCTTTCCCTGAAGGTCTGATTCCAGCATTTAAAATTATTTTAGGAGTGATTCATCTTTATTGTTTTATAGAGAAGGAAACTTTGGGACTGACAGTGGAAACAACTTGCTTAAGGCCATTCAGTTAGTAAAAGGCAGAGAGAGTTAACATTTTTTTTTTTCCAGGATAGAAGGCTTTTTAAGGATAGGTCCTTTATCAGACTCTAAGTGTTAGAGATATCCTCTTCCATAGCTCATAGATCTAATGTTGAAAGGGACCTTAAGAGGTAAGGTTCAACCCCTTCCACTTTATAGAAGGGCAAATTTAGGCTCAGGGAAGTTAAGTAATTTATACAAGATCACACATATGACTCTAAAGCCAGTATTCTTTCTACCACATTGAATTTTCATTCAGACTAATTCTCTAACACAGGAGCAATCTATATTCTTTTGAAAGTACCAGGTTCTGGGAAGCAGTTTTCATAGTTGCTATTTAAAAAATGAAAAGAAAAATGACTATATTCTTATTGCTTATAGCAATTCTGCTAATTGTATAGGCCCAATTTTATGTCATTCACTTGGAAATTAAACACATAATGCCATGAATTGTTGGTATGAACAGTACAGAGGAAGGCAATTGAAAGAACACATAAAATGATGATTGTTAGTATGAAGAGTATTAGAGGAAAACAAAAATGGAATCAGAAGACCTGAATTCAAAGTCTGATTTATTACTTACTACCTATGTGACCTCGGGAAATACCTTGCCCCTCTCAGGGCCTTATTTTTATTTTAAAATACAGGTATGAGATCAAGTGATCTAATGTCCTGTTAGCTCTAAATCTTCTGACCATAGGCATTTAAAAATGTGAATATTGCATCAAAAAATTAAAAATTTAGAGCCAGAAGGGACCTTAGAGGTTCTTTAGTTCAACCTCAACATTTTATAAATAAAGACCTGAAATTTAAAGAATTTAAAAGTATTCCCAGGATCACACAGTTCATAAGCGTCAGAGATAAGATTTGAATACAAGCCTTGTTGACTCCATGTGCCTCCCAGGATTGTTATGAGGATCAAATGATCACATTGAAAAGTCCTTTCTACAGTTCCAGGCATATAGTAAATACTACATAAATGTTAGCTTTCCTCATTATCATTTTTGACTTTTCTTTTCCTTTCATTTTTGCTATCTTTTACAAGATTATATATCCTGTGTGTTGTAAATGTGGAAAGTCACAGAGAGAGGAGATACTAGATGCAGGTGGCGGAGCTTGAGTCACAAATTTCCTATTTATTGTATTTTGAATAATATCATCCCCTAGATATTCTGAACCAGGTCAGTATGAATTTTAAACTTTTTAGCACTACTATTGGGCAGCATAGAAATGTGAGATGCTTTCTTGTATATACTACAGAGACTCTCAAGACCACTTACCTGGTAATTTGAATAGATGGCCATCCTAGTGGATTGATCATATATTATTCCCTTTCTGGATAACTAATACAATGATATATTGTCTTACTATGAGTTTAAGGAAGGCATTCTCCAAGCCAAATTTGGGCTGCTTGTACTACAAAGTCAATACTCAGTTCTCCAAATGTCACAGTTTGTACACAAAGGATTAAATACAAATGGAGAAACAGATCTAGAAGGGAGAAATGAATTGTTAAAAGTCAAATTGCTAAGTAGTAGAACTAAGGGTTGGACTTGAATTTTCTCAGACTCTGAGATCTTCAAAGTTGTCTTTCCCTATAATCTTACATAAGAGCTTAGATTATTCCTTTGAGAATACTTTGTATCTTTTAGCCATTTTGAGAGAATGGCATATGTATTTGAATCAGCTTAATTGTTTGGATAAGAGATGTTTATCAGAGAAACTTGATGCAAATATGTTTCTCCTAAGTTATGTATTTTTTTTTAATTTTAGCTGCATTGTTTTTGTTTGTGTATAAGCTACACAATTTTATATAATCAGCATTGTCCATATATCTCCTATGATCCTTTCTACTTCTTGTCTGATCATAAATACTTCCTATTTATAAATAATATTATTTATAATTTCAGAACATATTATCTTTCTCATTTCTTTAATTTGCTTATGATATGCAATTTTATATCTAGGTTCTATATCCTACCTAAAACTTATTTTAATGTATGGTGTGAAATCTTGGTCTAGACTCCATTTCTGCCAGACTGCTTTCCAGTTTCCTGGGAGGTTTTGTCAAAGCCTGAGCTCTTCCCTCAGTGGTTATGATAGTTGGGTTTATTAAATACTATATTTGTTTGCTTCTATATATTGTTTTTCTAATGTGTTCCACTGATCAAATTTTATATTTTTTAGATAATACCAAATTGTTTTGATAATTATTGCTCTGTAGTATAGTTTGAGATTTGGTACTGCTAGGGGAAAGGGGGTATTTTTAAAATAGCAACTTTAATTTGATTTGTCCATTTTGGTTTTTCCTTCTGTTGAGTTTCTGGAAAAATCTGAGTCTTGATAAAAGCCTGGAGAAAGATTGTTTCATTTCAATGATGTCCAATCCCAACATAATTGTTTATATAACAACTCCTACTAAAACACTAACCCTTCAATCAATCCTTAGGGAGCAAAACAAAGCTTACTTCTCTAAAAATAGATTCCTTTCTGTACCAAATGAAGTTTTCTCCCATTACTTTAGTATAGGATTGGCAATTCCATCTACATTTTCAGACTTGGGCAAATCTTAACATATTTAGAAGACATTTCTCCTTTTTTTTTTTTTTTTTTTTTTCCAGTTATGGGAATTGATACAAATACCACAATGATGGCATGCTTGTTTATGATAAATTCACAGATTCTAGAAACATTCTATTTTCTTCATATTTCTCATGAAATCTAGTGGATACAGATTGCATTATTTTCAATTAAAGATAGGGAAACAGACATAAGGGAATCAAATGATTTGCTCAAAGGTCACACAATTAGTACTATGACATCAGAACAAGAATCTAACAGGCCTGTCTCCTGGTTCAAAGCCTTAAGGACCCACAGAATATTATATCTGGAAGGATCCTTAGGGATAACTCTGCTCAGGTTTTTAATTTTATGCTCAGAGGAAACTGAGGCCCAGAGCCTGGAAGTTATTTGCTTATAATTACCTGGCAGAAGTGAAACCAGAGCTTTGACTCCTACATTCCCTCACAAAACTATACTGAATCTTTTGTCATCTAATTATCACATAATATGGGACTCAGAATGATCAGAATTAAAGATATGGAGAGGAAATGATTCAGCATAAGGAACCTTAGCTTTGCAGTCAGAGGATCTTGGTTAAAATTCTACCTTGGATCTTATGGCTTGTGGGAGTGGGCTTTTGCCCAGACCCTCGGTTTCCTCATTTGTAGAACAAAAAACAGGCTTCTGAGACCCTCTCCCACTCTTGATTTATAATCCCATGAGAGCAGATTACTGAAATGGGTCTTCATATAAATACCTATTCATTTTAGAGTTATAAGAGGAATTATAAGAGACAAGTGCCTTACCAAGAATTTTTATTTTAATTTCTTCAAAAATAAGCGCATAAACTAGTAGGACACCTTGAAGGGAAAAAGCAGTCTTTTATTTCCTGTCCCAAAATGCAATTCTCTCTCCTGATCTCCATTAACTGGGTACTTCAGAGGTTACAACTTATCCAGAATGCTTAATTCCCTTTGAGTCCCCACCCCTAATTACTTCTCTCTTTGGCATTCAATTTATTTGGACATAATTCAGCTCCTCCCCAGATTTCCCATGGATTAGGTACTACAGATTACAGCCTATCTGGAATACCCAATTCTTTTACTTGGGTGAGTTCCTATCCCTGATTACATCTCATAGTGTGTTTCTTATTCTGATTTATGGCTTCCCTCTTTAGGTTTCATTTCTCTAATTCAAGTTTCATTTCTCTAATAAAGCTTCATAACTCTGAAAACTAAACCCTCATATAATTTTCACAGAATGGGAATGGGAAATCAGCTAAGACTCAAACCTTCATTTTTCTTATAGAGATTAAGTAATCAGTATGAGGTCTTACAGTTGAGTTGCAGAGATAGGATCCAGGTGTCCTGGGTCTCAGCCTAGTGACGAGAAAAAATAGTCACTAGCTCAGTGTTACTCAGCTGTAAGTAAACTCAGTCAGAATCACAAAGATGGCAATAGCAGACAAAAATGCTAAAAGGCTAATTCAGGCTTAGGCTAACTTAAACTTAGTGTCCAAAATGGTGGAAATGATAGTTGTGGGTCCTCCTCTGCTCTGCCTTGGTTGGACCACTTCAAGAAGTATTATGTCTAATTCTGGAGGCTGTTTACTAGGAAGGATAAAGCCAAGTTGGAAAGTATCCATAAAAGGATAACCTTGATGATGATGGTGTTACAGGCCATGCTAGGCCTATTGTCATCAAGGATTGAATGAAGGAACTAGATATCTTTAGTATGAACAGGAGATTTAGAAGGAATATGATATTTTATTTTATTTTTTTCCAATTACCACATAAAGATACTTTTCAACATTTTTTTTTTGGTGTGGCAATCAGGTTTAAGTGACTTTGCTTAAGGTCACATAACTAGTAAGTGTAAAGTATTTGATACCAGGTTTGCTAGATTTGAGGTCCTCCTGACTCCAAGGCTGGTGCCCTATCCACTATGCCACCTAGCTGTCCTCATTCATTTTCTGAAAAATTTTGAGTTTGAAATTTTTCTCCCTCTCTCACTTTCCCTCTCCCCAACATGGCAAAAAATCTGATATAGGCTACACATGTTCAATCTTTAAAATATATTTAGTCATGCTGTTAAAGAAGAAAGAGAATAAAATAATATGCTTCAATCTGCATTCAGATTCCATCATTTCTTTCTCTGGAACTGGATAGCATTTTTCCACATGAGTCTTTTGGAATTGTCTTGAATTATTGTATTTCTGAGAAGAGCCAAGCCTTTCACAGTTGATCATTGTGCAATATTGTTGTACTGTGTTCTGGTTCTGCTAATTTCATTCAGCATCAGTTCAGGCAAGTATGACAGTTTAAGATATTTTAAGGGGTATGTCAAAGAGGGATTATGGAGTCACAGTCAGACATGATTGAAATGACTGAATCTCACCACTAGAAGTGGAATTATTAGACCTGTTCTTTTTGGTTCTGGAGGTAAGAACTAAGAATAATGGGTGGAAGCTGTAAGGAGTCAAATTTAGGTTTAATGTAAGAAAAAAACTTTGGTTATTCAAAAGGGGAATGGCTGCTTTGGAAAGTAGTGAGTTTCCCTGCAGCAGAGATTTTTGAGCAAAGGCTCTATGATTCCTTGTTGGGGATCTTAGAGGGGATTCTTGAAGAGACACAGGTTGAATCAGATGGGCTCAGTGATGAATTTTGGAAATTTTGAACAGCATTATGGGTTTGTTGGGAGACAGAGAGCAAGATAAATGACTGCTATCATCGTTATCATTTCCCTTAGCAAAGATCAAAGACTAGGTGGTGCTATGTATAGAATGCCAGGTTTGGAGTTGGGAAAACCCGAGTTCAAATACAGCATCAGATGTTTACTAGCTGTGTGACCTTAGAAAAGTCACTTAATTCCTGTTTGCCTCAATTTCTCTATATGTAAAGTGAGGATAATAATAGCACCTACCTCCCAGATTTGTTGTGAGGATCAAATGAGATAAGAATTGGAAATTGCTTAGCCCAGTGCCTGGCATGTAGAAAACACACTATATAAATTCTTGCTATTATTATTAGAAATAGTAATAATAATATTATTATTACAAAAGATGATAGAATATTAATAGCATCTCCTTTGAACTTTCCAGGGCAAGATATGTCTGAGAAGAGCAGCATCTGAATAGGGTCCATTTCATAAAAGCATAGGATTTATAGCTAGAAGAAACTGTAGGTACTATTTGTCATCATCTCAATTTACAAATTAGGAAACTAAGAATTATTTCTTGGACTTTGAGGTCACTGAAACTCATTCTCTGCAATAATTAGTGCCAGCTTTAGTTTGTTGGCATTACTGAGAAGCCATTTCTGGACCCATTTTATCTCAGAGGACACTAAGTCACAAACTAGTTTACATTTTAAGTTATAAAAAATTATAGGCTATTTCATTTGAAAAAGAATTTCTTGAAAGGCATTCCTAAGAACAAGAAAATCTCAGAGAAGAGGTTAAAACTTCTCATGTTTATCCCCAGCAGTCACTAGCTCTGAGTTCCAATGCTACTATACACAATAATCATAATGATACATGTTTCCATGGTGCTACAAGTTTACACTTAATAGCTCTGTGACTAGGCATATTACTCAATAATCATAATGATATATGTTTCCATGGTGCTACAAGTTTACATTTAATAGCTGTGTGACTGGGCATATCATCCAAATAGCTGTTTACCTCAGCTTTCTCAACTGTAAAACAGAGATATTAACACTTTCCTCACAAGGCTGTTGTGAGGATTGATGACACAATAATTATAAAATGCTTATTCAGTATAATGCCTGACATGTGGTAGGTGCTATCTAAGTGCCTATTACCTTTCTCTTCCCTTTGCAGTCTTATATTTTACTTTGCTTCATGTATTCTACAATCCTTTCTGTTTCTTGTTTAAGATACTCTTTTTCCAATTTATCTATTTTCACTAACTGTGAAATGCCTAAAATGCTTTCTCTCTTCATCTCTGTCTCCTGGCTTTCTTCAAGTTTTAACTAAAATCTTACCTTCTACAAGAAGGTAAGAAGGTTTTTCCAGGCTCCTCTTGCTTTCTCTCTGAGATTCATACTATATGTAGCTTGTTTGTACATAGTTATTTGCATGTTGCCTCCTTAATTAAATCTTGAATCCCCAATGCTTAGATAGTATCTAGCACCAGATAGTTAATATTTAAAGGCTTTTCCTCCTCCTTCTCTTTCTTCTTCACCTCTTCCTCATTCTCTCCTTCTTTCTCTCCCCTTTCCTCTTCCTTCTCTCTCTCCCTTTTTTGTTTTTTTCTCTTTTCTTCTTTCTCTTCTTCTTCCTCTTTCCCCCTTTCCTTCACTTCCCCTTCTTCTTCCTCTTTCTTTTCCTTAGCAAACTCATAAACTTAAAACTCAGATGTTCTGACCCCATTACATTTCAGGAGTAAGATTTGAACCCCAAGACCAGCCATTATTTTTCTACAACACTGAAACTCTATTCTCCTTTTATCTCAATTAATGTAAAAGTCATCTCAAGTGTATATTGTTTTAAAAGGGGCTTTTGCAAACATTTTCTCAGTTGAAGTTCACAATAGCTTTGTGAGGTCATTGGTATGGTCACTGTTATTACTGTTTTACAAGTAAAGAAACAGACCCAGAAAATTAAGGTGACTTGCCTAGAGATATACAGCTAATAAAGCATGGAACTGGGATGTGGAAGGTATGCTTCAGGCTCATTGTGTTTGGAACACTTGTTTTTTGCTGAAAAATTTGTCACTGACTTGACAGATTCACCAGTGTGTGGATAGAAGGTTTTCAAAGTTTCGGACAATCACATGCATCTGTTTTCTAATGGGATTAGTCATAATCACAGATATCTGATGCTTAGCAAACAATTCTCTCTTAATAGTGACTGCCCACAGTAGGGAATGATTATTATTCCACTTGATGATGTGCAAAACACATCAAAGATGAAATGAAGGAACTTATTTCCACTGGGAAAGGCCAAATTGGGATTTGGGTTTGGATTCAGAAGCAGAACCAACTGTTTCTGAAGAGTATGTTCTCTAGTTAGAGCTCTTCAAGAAAGCCACTTGAGACAAGGCAGCTCTCCATGTTAGGCTCTCAGTAGAAAGGAGAAAATGGATTCATTTTAGAACTCTTCACTTATTTTATGACAACTCCTACTAGTAACTCCAATCTCTATAGTGCTTAAAGTTTGACAAACCTGTCTTCCTCCGACAGTGCTACCAGATAGGGAGTACAAATATATAGTAGAAATAATTAGTAATAATAATACTAAATGCTAACATTTATTTAGTACTTTGCAAACCTTATTACACATATTACCTCATTTGATCTTCTTAGCATTCCTGTGAGGGGGAGTGGTTATTATTTGTCTCATTTTACAGATGAGGTTGAGATGGGTTATGTTATTTTCTCAGGGTCACAGAGCCGGTATCTGAGGAAGGATTTGAGCTTGAGTCTTCTGGCTCCAAATCCAGCATTCTATCCCATATACCAAATATTCTTTTCATTTTATTTTTTAGTATTCCTATTTAACAATTAGGAAACTGAGAAGCTTCTTTTAATTTCTTAACAATACCTCCCCTACTTACTTCACAGAGTTGTGACAGTCAAATGGTAGAGATAATGTATGTAAAGCGCAATGTAAACCAGTGTTTTGCCATTTTTCTTCTCTAATTTATGGTAAGATGAGGAAACTGAGGCAAACAAAGTAAAATCACTTGCCTGGGGTCACATAGCTAGTAAGGGTCTGAGGCCAGATTTGAATTCAAGAAGACTCTATGCTCCTGCTTTTATAAACCTGAAAGCACTGTGTAAATATTGACTGTGATTATTATAGAATCATATCTTTAAAGCTAGTCCAGCTTGCTCATTTCTGAAATAAGGAATCCAGAACTCAGAGAAATGAACTAAGTTGTCCATAGCTATTATGTTTCAGGGGTAAAATTTGAATTGAGGTCTTCCTGCGTCTAGGACCAGCACTCTATCCACTGTGCCACCTAGTTGCCCTTGTAAACTATAAAGAACTGTGTAAATGCTAGCTATAATTATTATAGGATCATAGATTTAAAGCTGGAAGGGACCAGAGGTCATCTAGTCTAGCTTGCTCATTTCTCAAATAAGAAATCTGAGGCGTAGAGAAATGAATTAAGAGGTCCAGAGTTAATTTTTTTAATAAAGCTTTTTATTTTCAAAACATGTTTTGATAGTTTTCAACATTTTCAACATTCACTCTTTCAAACCTTGTGTTCCAAATTTTTTTCCCTTGCTTTCCCCCACTCCCTCTCCTAGATGGCAAGTAATCCAATATATGTTAAACATGTTCAATTCTTCTGTACATATGTCTACAACTATCAAGCTGCACAAGAAGAATCAGATTAAAAAGGGAAAAAATGAGAAAGAAAACAAAACACAAGCAAACAACAACAAAGTTGAAAATACTATGTTGTGATCCATATTTAGTCCTCTCTTAGTGCAGATGGCTCTCTCCATCATAAGAACACTAGAACTGGCCTGAATCACCTCGCTGTTGAAAAGAGCCAAGGTCCAGAGTTATTACATTTCAGGAATAAGATTTGAACCCAGATTTTCCCGGCTCTGAGCCAGCACTCTATTATGGTTGGCAGCCTCTCATTCATCTTTTGCAAGTGATGCTTTCCTACTACCAGCTGATCACAGCAACATCATTACAACCTTATCGTTTCTGATTTTATGACTCCTGGAAATAATATTGTCTCTCACATGCCAGAATAAAGCTATGGAAGAAATCTGTGATAGTAGAAAAACTTAAAAGAGAGACAGTGTAGTATAGTGGCTGGCTTCAGAATTAAGATCTGAGTTCAAGTTCCACTTCTGGAATTTACCAGCCAGCCACTAAACCTCCTGGGAAGCTCTGTAAGACTAGAAATTGCAGAGCAGATGCTAACACATACTGATAAAGGGAATTTCCTCATCAGGAGATTGTAGGTTTTTTTTTTTTTTTTTTTTTTTTTTTTTTTTTTTTTTTAATGGCCTTGGAAATAATTGGTTCAACCAGGCTTGCAGGAATTTTCTAGGGGAAAAAAATTGCTCTTTGGGTAGAAATGTTCATGTGGTTTTGAAGCCAAAGATTCTAAGGAAGAGGACTGAGAATGTACATTTTCTTTCTCTTACTTAACAGGTCTTCTTTCTCCTCCCAACTCCAAATGGGACAAAGCAACCAAAGAGAGCACATAATGTGCCCTCATTGCATATTTCTACAAGGAAATTTGAAAATTCACTAGACACAATTACTTCCATACTGGCCCTTTAAGTTTTAAAGCACTGTGCCTCCGACACCCTAGAGTGCAGTGAGCTAATCTAATATCACCATTCTCACATTCCATTACATTAATGAGAAGTGGAGAAAGCCTTACATTTGTCCTCTAGACACACACAAGGAGCTTGAGTAACTCACAGCAGGAATGTAATTCTTATTAATTTTAATGAAGATATCATACAGCCCTTTAAAGTGGAGATGGGGCAAAAAGAGGCACTTGGAAATCAGCTTCCTCAGCAATTTTTAATGAAGATTTATCATGTGCCCATTATAAACCCCAGAAATCTTGCCACTGAGTTCCCAGTGACCTGCCAGCTTCCAAATTCAGGGGTGTCCCAGGTTTCCTGCACTATAAGAATATGGGGGTGATTCCCCCTTTCATCTCTATTGCATTTCACAAGACACTGAGTCTAGAAAGTCAGTTAAGACACTTTTAAAAAGACATGTCTATAAAAGCACTTTTTAAACCTAGTTTTTTATTCCTCATGCAGTGCTGGTTGAAAACATAGATTTGATTCTTATTCTAATAAAAGCTGCAGAGCAGCAGGAGAGAGTTGGGTGCTCATTTGTTTGTCTCATTATTTCCAAAAAGCAATCCATCCTCAATCAGATTGTTCTCTCTTCTTGCCAGTCATTTGAACTCTACCCTATGCAGTCAGAGACCTGCTCATTTTGCCAACTGGAGGCCACAAGGCCAAAATGAATGGATTCGCCATCAGTAGGGAATCCTAAGTACTAAGCCTGCTTTTTTCCCTACTGAGAATCAAACCTGAGAAACTGAGGCCCCCACTGCTTGATCAATGACTGGAGGAAAGAAGCTATACTTTGCTTGGCTGAAAACACTCAACCTACAGGACCAATTTCTGAAATCAGCCTGATTGAATATCATGTTTTATCAGACTAGATCTCTTAATTTATAGAGGGAATTCATGAACTCAGGGCAAGGTGGATATGGAAACTTAATCTGACAGATCTCCAAGTTAGTTGTCACCACCCATTGGATCCTGCTCTGCTAAATATGTCAAAATTGCCAATGTCCCCAACTATAATAACATCCACTGAAAGTTGTTAGTGTTAGCAGAGTTCCTCATCCCATTCACTGCTCTACTTTAGCAATCTCAAGCATTCAGAGATTAAAATGAAGGGATTGTTACTCTGTTTTGGCAGAGGAGAATACTGGGAGAGGTTATATGACTTACTCATATGTATCTGAAATGGAATTTGAATTTATTTCTTCCAAAATTCAAGTCTAGCACTCCAAACTGACTGTTGGCTATGCATGGCTTATATACAGCTGCCCATGGTCTTCATTATCCTTGTATCAAAATCTCCCTTTGAGATGGAGTCAGGGAAAAAAAACTACGAAGATAAAATATATCAGGAAAAGCTTTCCATTAAGAATCAGAAAAGACATGAATTCAAATCTCACTTCTGATACTATCTATGTATCCGTGGGTCAGTAATTTAACTTCTCTGAGAATCCTCTATAAATTGTGTATAGTAATAACTAGAGTATGTGTTACTGTAAAGGTTGAATTTAAGTATCTCCTAAACTTTTAATCATTATGTAAATGTCAGCAAGACTCAAAATGAGCTGGAAAAGGAAATGGCAAACCACTCCATTATCACATATGATCTGACAGTACATTAGTCATTTTTTTTTCCAGAAAAATAGCTGAGGAAACTGATGCAACAAAAAGTCACAAGATTATAAGATCAAAGTCTTAAAGCTGGCAAAAGCTTCAGAATTATCTAGTCCAGCCTCCTCATTTTATATATGAGAAAACTAAGGTCCAGAAAGTATCAAAGGTTACCTAGTGGAAGATACCAGATTTGCACTCAGGTCTTCTGATTCCTGTTCTAGCACTTAGATTACTTTGAGTCTTCAACAACTCTATTTTTTCATAGACCAACAATCTTGTCTTACAAGTAACTAGTTTACAGTGAAAGAATTTGCAATCTAATCATGATATTAAAAAGTGGACACCATCTATAACATGTGGAAATAGTACCATGGATATTGAGGTTTCTAAAAAAGAATAAATCCATCTTCAGTTCAGTAGCTCTGATTATAGATCATCAGAGTAAGGCACAATATACTTTGTATTAAAACCATTTTGAATGTTTCTGTACAAAAGTACACAATCCTACCTCTTCTTAGATTAGTCTATGGTAAACTCATAGCATTTATTGTTTGTGCCATCCCCTTGGTGATGAAACATGTTCTGCCTTTTTTAACATCTTTTGTATTGACTTGACTCTTGATTGTTATTTACTTACTTATTTTTGGTCTTTTTTGGCTCTCTTGAGGCAGTGCTTTTTTTGTTATTTAGTTGTTTTTTCAGTCATGTCTGACTCTTCCTGACACTTTTTGGAATTTTCTTGGTAAAGATAATGGTTTGCTATTTCCTTTTCAGATTATTTTTACAGATGAGGAAACAGAAGTAAGTAATTTGCCCAAAGTCACACAGCTAGTAAACTGAGGCTAGTTTTGAACTCTGAGGATGAGAGAGGCAGTGCAGTACAGGCTAAATTTTGAGTTGAAGTTAGAAGTTTTCAGTACTGATTTGGTTACAAGATTCTTGTGAAATGTTGAACTCATAAATTCCTGATCTTTTCTGGGTCTTAATCTCCTCACCTAAAAATGAGAGGGATAGATTAGGTCAGGGATTTTTAAATCTGGAGTTAAGACTAAACAAAGCATATGAACAGACAATTTTCAGATGAAAAAAATTGAAGCCATTTCTAGTTATATGAAAAGGTGCTGTAAATCACTAATGATCAGAGAAAGGCAAATTAAGCCAATTCTGAGGTACCACTACATACCTCTCAGATTGGCTAAAATGACAGGAAAAGATAATGATGAATGTTCGAGGTAATATGGAAAAACTGGGACACTAATACATTGTTGGTGGATTTGTGAGCTAATCCAATCATTCTGGAAAGCAATTTGGAACTATGCCCAAAGGGCTATCAAACTGCATACCCCTTGATCCAGCAAAAAATCTTCTGGGCCTGTATCCCAAAGAGATTATAAAAAAAGGAAAAGGATCCACATGTGCAAAATGTTTGTGGCAGCCCTTTTCGTAGTGGCAAGAACCTGGAAACTGAGGGGATCCCCATCAGTTGGAGAATGGCTGAATAAGTTATGGTATATGAATGTTATGGAATATTATTCTCTATGAAACGATGAGCAGAATGATTTCAGGGAGGTCTGGAGAGACTTATATGAACTGATGCTAAGTGAAGTGAGGAGAACCAGGAGATCATTGTATATGGCAACAGCAAGATTATACAATGATCAATTCTGATGGACATATGGGCTTGTGGTAGAGAGCCATCTGCACCCAGAGAAAGGACTGTGGGGATTGAATGTGGATCACAACATAGTATTTTCACTCTTTTCATTGTTGTTTACATGCACTTTGCTTTCTTTCTCATTTGTTTTCCTTTTTGGTCTAATTTTTCTTGTACAGCATGAAATTGTGGAAATATGTGTAGAAGAATTGCACGTTTAACATATATTGGATTACTTGCTGTCTAGGGGAGGGGTGGGAGGAAGGGGGGGAAATTTGGAACACAAGGTTTGGCAAGGGTGAATGTTGAAAATTATCTATGTATATGTTTAGAAAATAAAAAGCTTTAATTAAAAAAAAAAAGACCTAACAATTCATGAATGAATATTAAATGGATTTGGATGGGGGGTATGAGCAAATCTTTATTTTCACTTACCTTTAACTAAAATTTAGCATTTCCTTCAATTATTTAAAAACAATATTTTGAGGTGGCTGTCCATGATACAAAAATGTTAATAACATTGGAACTAGATGCCCAGTTTCTTAAACGGTAAGGTCTTGTAACTGAATGTGGGGATCATGAAATCATGATTT
Organism: Myrmecobius fasciatus; assembly: GCA_023553655.1. NCBI lineage: Eukaryota > Metazoa > Chordata > Mammalia > Dasyuromorphia > Myrmecobiidae > Myrmecobius > Myrmecobius fasciatus. The sequence goes on along the minus strand of JAJPUD010014527.1, from coordinate 1,840 downwards.
ATTATCAGTAGCTGTTTGATTTGCATAACTATTTCATATACCTATATTCCTGAGGTCATGCAAAAATTTCGCAGGTAAAAAGTCATGAGTGGGAAAAATTTAGGAACACTGGTCACAAGAGGATCTTTAAGCTCTTTGTTAGTTCTAAATCCTAAACTCACTTCCTTCTCCAACCTTTCTCCCCCCCAGGCACCTTGTGAAAAACTCTCAATAAATATTTCTTGATTGATTGGCAAATAATCAAGGAGAAGAAATAAACACACAAATATGAGCAACCTCCCCAAATTAGTACTAGTGTTTATTTCATAGTGAAATCTCTGAGATGGGCTAACAGCCAAAAGCTTTCAACTCCTTTTCAGGTTATAACTTATTTACAACAGCAGGATGTGTCCTAGACTCTCACTGAATCCTTCAGCTGATGAAATGAATCATTAATTAATCTCTCAGCTAAGGTGGGAAAATTTATGTGGAAAAAAAAAGCCCAATTATATTCATCATCCCAGGTGTTTCTTCTGGAGTGAATCCCCTCCAGGGTCTAATTATCCCTCTGTCTACTTGTCTGTCTTTGCTCTCAGGCCTCTTCTTCCACAGAGGAAGAGGGAGCTGAGAGCTGGAGAGCTGCTTTTCTCCACTAGCTGCAGCTAGTTGTGAATTCCTCTCTGCAAGGGTCATTGCAGCTTCTCTTCCCCTCTCTAGGTCAATTTTCTGGAAATGGTTCAGCCTTTCCACAGGCCAAATCCTCCTTAAAGGTTACATGCTTTGGGGAAAGACTGAGTTTGCACTTTATCATCTTTTTCAGCTGGAATTTTCCTAGCAAGTAGCAAATTCTCTTTCCAAATAGAGAACTCCTTATCAGGACTGAATTGTATTGCAGGTTATCAACTCCTTTACTGAGGAGGGGATTGGACTATAAGATTTCTAAGATCCATCCTAACTCTAACGTTCTGTCATTCTACTTTCAATAAATTAAGATTCTGAGAGTGTAATCAGAGTAGGTAGTGAAGAAACCAAATTATCACTCTTTGCAGATGACATGATGGTATACTTAGAGAATCCTAGAGACTCAACTAAAAAACTACTAGAAACAATTCACACCTTTAGCAAAGTGGCAGGATACAAAATAAATCCACATAAATCATCAGCATTTTTATATATTACCAATAAAGTTCAGCAGCAAGAGATACAAAAAGAAATCCCATTCAAAATAACTGTTGATAGTATAAAATATTTGGGAATTTATCTGCCAAGGGATAGTCAGGAACTATATGAACTAAATTACAAAACACTTTCCACACAAATCAAATCAGACCTAGTCAATTGGAAAAACTTAAAATGCTCATGGGTAGGACGAGCAAATATAATAAAAATGACAATACTACCCAAACTAATTTACTTATTTAGTGCCATACCAATCAAACTCCCAAGAAATTATCTTACAGATCTAGAAAAAATAGTAGCAAAGTTCATTTGGAAAAACAAAAGGTCTAGAATTTCAAGGGGATTAATGAAAAAAAAGGCTGAAGATGGTGGACTTGCTGTACCAGATCTAAAACTATATTATAAAGCAGCGGTCATCAAAACCATTTGGTACTGGCTAAGAAATAGAGTAGTCGATCAGTGGAATAGGATAGAATCACAAGACAAACTAGGCAATAACTATAGCAATTTGGTTTTTGATAAACCCAAAGACCCCAGCTTTTGGGATAAGTATTCACTATTTGACAAAAACTGCTGGGAAAACTGGAAACTAGTGTGGAAGAAATTAGGGCTTGACCCACATCTAACACCACATACCAAGATAAGATCTAAATGGGTTCATGATCTGGATATAAAGAGTGAT
>JAJPUD010014526.1:0-26638 GCA_023553655.1 Myrmecobius fasciatus | reverse complement strand
AGTGTGTGTGTGTGTGTACTTATTCCATTACTAGATTGTAAATGCTATGAAAGCAAGTACTCAATATTTTCTTAACTTTTGACTACTTTTCCCCTCTATCACAACACTGTATATGCATTAGACATAAAAGTTTTACTACTGATTTAAATTAAATCATTATTGTATCCTTCAAGAAAAGAATTCTCTTTTAGGTGAAGATTTGTGGCCAAGTTTCTACTAGGTATGAACAAAAAAGTAAAAAGGAGAAAGAAAAGGGAAATGAATAAAAGTTACCAGGGGAACATTTTTAATAATATGATAATTTCAGTTTGGGCATCTTGGTTTTAATATCTTCAAATACAGGAGGTGTGTTACAAACCTTCTGAAAATCAACGGACATAAAGTAATAGATTTTTAGCTGCAAACATGATAAAGAGGATTAAGTTTGTCTCTCATTTTATAGATGAGGAAGAAAGCAGAATTGGTGAACTTATATGAATTTCCTAAAGTCACAAAATAATAATTAGAAGAACAACTATTTGAACATAGATTATTCTGCCTCTATATCAGCCAAGTTGGCCTCTAAATTTCTAGGAATGCAATTCAGAAATTTGGAAGAGAAGTTGACTCTAAATCTGGATAATAAGTTTGCCAATGTTCTCAGAATGTTGTATCAGAATTGGGCCCTGTATAGTGGGCAAACTAGTCCTGCATGCTTAGTTACTCCACCTATTCTTTTCATATTCTGATTATGCTATCACATAGGACAAAGGGAATAGAAGAAACAAAAGAGATACAATAAGAATATGATCTTCAGTTCATTCTTTGACATTTGCTGAATGATATTTTCTTAAGATTTTAAAAGAAACATATATTGGAATTGATTTTTATTTTGCTACAAATGATCCCCAGCAATAGGAAAATATCTAAATAGCAGATTTAAGTTCAATGTTTAATGTGGATGTCATTTTAACTAACTAAATCAATCAGGGAAAGATCAATTAAAAAATAAACATTGTTAAGTATCTTCTGGGTACTTATTTGAATTAAGTACAGGGAATACAGATAGTAAAGTGATAGTGTCTCCAATCTCAAGGTGCTTGCAAAATAAAGTTTTGTTTACACCCCCAAATAATTTTCATGTTTATGTTGAATATTTGCTGAAATTAACAATTTATTATAAGGCATAAATTCTCTAGCTCATGATGAATATCAACTACTTTTTGAGATTAAGCCAAGAACTAGGAAAGCTAAATAGATTATAGTCTTGGCTCTACTAATTCTGACTTTGGTTCACTTATGTAATGTTTTCTTTTCTCTTATATGTTAAAGGAGCCTTTTGGGCTAGATTGTTTCCTATGGTTTGAATCTTTTACTCTAACATATGCATATTCAGTATATTTGCGATAGAGGGTAGTCATTTTAATGAAAAAAAATTTCTTCCCTTCCATGATTCATTCTCTTCTTTCCAACTTAGATTGCTTCACATCAATTTTCATATTGCTCCTTCTATATTAGTTTTTTGTTGCCTTGATGATTCTATGGTATATACATGTTAGAATAATGCTTTTTTTCTGTTCTCAGACAGGATTAATTCCAAAGTGGCCAGTCATTGACTTCTTTGCTTCCTCTCTTTTTATTCTTAAGTCCCTTATGATAAGTTGAAGCAGATTCTTTCATCTGCCAGTGGCTTATTTAGGTCTCAGTACAGGCATTCAAGTCTTACAATTAACTTATTTACTCATTTCATTTTTACAATTGATTCTGCTCAGTGGCAGCCCTCAAATGATGCCCTATCTATATTTCCTGTTGATTTTTTACAGCGGTCTGGCCCATTATGTCTGACAGAGTTATTAAATCATTCATTAAGTTCCAGGGAATTACTTTAGTCTATTCCTCAGTAGTGTAAAAACTTACTAGAGTGATTCGATCATTCTCATTGTGTGTGTGTGTATGTGTGTGTGTGTGTGTGTTTGTGTGTGCATATCCACATCATTCAATGCAACTTGTCCTTGCCATGGTAATTCTGTTTCTTCTTTCTAGCTTTTGCTGAATGCTAATGGAAATAAATCATGTTAGTGGAATTCAAAAAAAAAAATCATCTTCCTAAACTTATGGATTTTTGTTGTTGTTTCTTGCCATTCATCCCTTCCTGGTAGTTCATCATTGCAGACACTTGTCAGAGTGAATTCACATTTAAATGTACCGGGCAAAACTGTTTCTGTCTCAGTTCTTTGCTCTGTAGGAATGAAGAGAAATAGTGTGAAGGACTAGAATCTGCCTTGGAGATGAATCATTCTACATTATGCTCTGATTATATGTCACTATGAAATTTAGGAGAGCAAGATGTGATAAATATCTGTTCTATGTAAAAAAGAGATCTATGAATAATAGGATTTTGCTCTAAAATGAGAAGACATAAAGTTTCTCTCTCCTCTCTTATCAGTTTTACCTACCAATGCACGTTTCTCAATACCCATCTGTGATGTAGTGGCAAAATTGTATGGATCATTGAGGCACTGAGAGGTTAAGATCATTTGGTCCATTTCAGAGGAATGGATTGGATAGAAATTTTTTTGATTGTAATTCCAGCATTCCATATTACTTCTATTTAAAAAACAAATAAAACCTACCCTTACTAACAGCTCATATAGCACTCAATATCACTGACCCCTTCTTCTTTCCTCCTAAATTTTCATGAGTCTTTTTTTATTATTTATTTCCTATTATCTCGTTCTTTTCAGCCTCCTTTTCTGAGTCGTCATACATATTTTTTTAACCTAAAACATGGACTGTCCTAGGCTTTCATCTATATCTATATTTAAATATGACCATGGTACATGCTTCAATTACCAAGATGATATACACACATATACACATATGTATATACTTTCTTGATCATTTAAACATATAGTGCATAGTTAAACCATGGTATTAAGTGTGTATATAAAATACATTAATAATAATTTAATAGTGTTGTATATTATAATATTTTATTATACTGTACATAGATATTATATATATTTGCCTATATCTGCACTGTTTTCTGAACTATGGTCAGAGGAAGTGATAAAGAGTAGACAGTTATGACTAGGGAAAAGCTGGTTTTGGTGTCTATTAGACTGGGGCTGGAATGGGGAAAGAGAATGAGGCAAAATGCTTTTGTGTAGTGAGGAATTTGAGGAAATGACTGCATATACACACACTTATGAATAGAACAATGATGGTAGGTAATTACATGATCAAGATGGTAAACACAGAGAATATTTATTAAGTACATAATATCATGGTTTCATTCATCAGATAATCTCTAGGCATATAAACAATATATGGCATATATATCACATATATTTGTATTTACACATGTACATGCATAGTTCTTTTTGTTTTCCTCTCCTGAGTTTTGATCATACCTTAATAACTAGTAAGGTATGATCAAAAGCCTGTCAAACATTCTCTGGAATGTTTCCGAATGTCTCAAAATTATCTGTCCAGAGTGAAATTTAATATTTTCTCTTTAAAGTCATATTTTCCACATTTCCACTAAGGACAATGTCATCCTTTGTAATTAATTAAGTTCAAGTCCTTGGAGTCATTATTAATTTTTGAATGTATCCCTACCCCTCCACATTCTCATATCCAATCACTTGCTAAGTCTTATTGATTTATTTCCACAATATATCTTGCCTCTATTCCCTTTTCTTTGTTTATACAGTTACCACATTTCTTTAGGTCTTCATCACTTCAAAATTTCATGAGTTCAATTCTGGCCTCAGACACTTACTAACTGTGTGACCCTGGATGAGTAATTTAAACTTTTTTCCCCTTAATCCACTAGAGAAGAAAATGGTAAACCACCCTTGTTGTTTACTTTGACAAAGAACAAAAACATTAAAACAAAAAACAACCCATGGATATTATGTTATGGTCCATGGAGTCACAAAGAGTTGGACATGACCAAATAACTGAACAAATTGTATTTCCAAATATATTGTAAGCTCCTTGAGGACTTTTTTACTCTTTTTGTATCCCTTGTGCTTAATGCAGTATGTGGCACATAGTAGGTTCTTTGTAAATAATTATTCATTAATTGATTGTTAGCCTGAAGAAAATTAAATTATGCTCTGTCATTTCATATTTAATATCAATCTGTAATGAAATCTTCTCTGTCAAAATTTCTATCTTTTAGCCTAACTCAAAAGAGACCCCTCTCATTATAGCTGAAGAATATAATTATTTCCAGCTCTGAAGGTATCTATCGGAGCAGAGATCCTTACTTTTGTTTACTATGTAGAGAAAAATCATCTTGAACTCACTTCTCCCACAAAGACAGGTTCCTTTGACTTCGTTATTTTTCTCATCAAAGATGAGGGTGATCTGTCCTACAAAGGGGAAACTAGGGGAGGGAAAGCCTGATTAGGGTAATTTTTCTAACCAGAAATTGGTAGAGGCAGCTAGATCTCATGACCAGCCCACTGTTGCCTCTACCTTCCTCCTCAATAATGAAGTAATGGGAGGAATTTGAGTAAACTTAGCATACTTGCTCATCAAAATGTCCCCTATTGTCTTGCATTTTTCAGGGGAGATTTCAATGATGTGCTGTTTGGAAAATAGATCTGGATTCAAACAGTCCTATGATACTCACTTGGACATTTTTGATCACTGACAAAGATCAAAGACCTCAATTTATTGGTTATTGCTTGATTAACTAATAAATTGATTAATCACACCCAGAACCTTGTATCTCAAAATTTCAATCAGCACTAGCTAAAGACTATAAAAGTACTAATATAAAGGTTGTAAATAAAGGGGTCCATGAGTTTGTCTTAAAAATATTTATTTTATTATATTTCAACAGTATTAGTTTTTTATGTCATAGACTTCACCAAGTATCCAAAAGAGACCTTGACAGAAAAAAATAAACTTTCAACAAATGATCTCTTGATTTGTTGGTGTCATTTTAATATCATGACTATGTCTGAAGATGGGGGCCACAGAGAACTGAGGGTATTTTGTATTTTTTTAATTGTTTTTGTGAGTTACCACAACAAAAATATTACCTAATGCCCAGGCTTTCAGTCTTGCTGTGCTGTAATTCTCCAAAATTAGTCTTATGTCTCAGTAGATATCCAGCAACATTCTTGTATGTTACACAGCTTATGTTAGCTATCTTGGTGGAACTCAATTTTTACCCCACATACTACTCTTTACTTTTGTATTCCCAGTCCATAGGATTCTCAGGTGATGCCTTGCCTGGGTTCAAGCTCTACTATGAGCATTGAATTTAGAGTCACATTTTAAATTAAAATTCCAGTTCTTTTTATTTTCCATGTAGGCTCCAAAAAAGTCACTTGATTTCTCTTTTGCCCATTTCCCCTCCATCTATATAATGATATAATGAAGATGGTTGGTTTAGGGGGTCTTCATGGCATCTTCCAGCTCTCAATCTTATGATTCTATAAATTAACTATGTGATTATTTATAGACTGGCTAAGTGAATTAGAATGTTACCTAATTCAACTAGACTCCAGTTTTTAATAAAACCAGGGAAGGACACAGCAGGGAGAAAGGAAGTCCAGGCATAGAGGAAGCCATTAAAAAGGCACAGGAGTTGGAAAAAAGGAACATCATGTTTGAGAAATAAGAAATCTAGTGTCTTGATGTATGTATGAGTGTAAGAAGACTGGCATCAGGAAGAGAAGCTGTGAAGAGCTTCTGTATCTATGAAGTTATGGGGGTAATAAGTAATCTTTCAATCAAATTAATTCAGCTCATATTTATTTAGTGTCCCCATTGTGCAAGATGGTATTCTGGGTCCTGATTTTTCTGTTTCTGTTTCTCTCTCTCTCTCTCTCTCTCTCTCTCTCTCTCTCTCTCTCTGTCTCTCTCTCTCTTTATGTCTTTGTCTTTCTCTGTCCCTCTCCATCTCTCCCCCCACCCCTGTCTCTCTCTCTGTCTGTTGCTCTTTCTCTTTGTGTCTCTGTGTCTCTGTCTCTCTCCATCTTTCTCTTCCCTTCTCTCTCCCTCTCCATCTCTGTCTCTGTCTCTGTGTCTCTCTGTGTCTCTCTCTCTGTCTTTGTCTTTGTCTGTGTCTCTGTCTGTGTCTGTGTCTCTGTCTCTGTCTCTCTCTCTCTCTGTCTCTCTCTCTGTCTCTCTCTCTCTCTCTTCCTTCCTTTCCCCACACTGAAATAAATACTACCTTAAAGAGGCTTAAAGTTCCTTTCCAACTTTCCAACTTTTGGATTTTCTCTTGTATATTAAGAGATAAGTAAAACTTGAGAACTGGGTTGGAGGTATGCCAGAAACCTGATTTTTAGAAATGATGTGTTTTTTAAATTGCTTTTTTGTACCTGGGTTAATGTAATGCATTAATATTTAATAACATGGAACATTAGTTCCGATTTCTTTATAGTTATTAACAAACAAAACCTGTCAGACTTTCTTTAAAGCTACACTAAGCCCTCATGAAGAGTCCAAGTCAACCTGATAGTATTTATCCTGGGGAGTATAAGGGGGAGGGGGAAGAGAGTTGAGGAATAAATCAGTTTTGTTATGATAAATTAATTCCCAAATGTCAAATACTTTATCCTTTGATGAAAATAAGCACAGACATTTAGTATTTCAAAATTGCTTACTGTTTTGATTTGATATTCACATAGATAATAATTTTTATTGTGCCCAAGCATTCCACTCAGACCCCTTGGGCCTGATTCTCACTTAATGAGTGCTGAGGCACGTGATATAGAATGAAGGCAGGTTGTTCGATAAATGGTTTCATCTATGTAATGAGATATGTGAGAATTCACAAGAGCAGATGTCCAGATACATCGGATGCCTCCCAAATAGGATTGGGAAGTGAAAAAGCAAAGTGATCTCTGGATGATAACAATAATAATCTTCCTTTATTGAGTACTTTTCTCAAAGGATCCCAAAGTGATTTACAGAAATTATCTCATTAATGCACATAATACTCCTGTGAAGTTGGTAAATGACAAATTCTTATTTTGAAAAACAAAACAGAACACAAGCTAAGTCAATGGTAAGTGATGTGACCTTAAAAGTTTGTTTAGAAAATGAATTTGTTATAGTCTAGCTGCAAACCAATGTTCTTCAAATTTTATTAAATCATTGGCTTTCAACATTGAGTATTCAACCCCAGTGATGACCCCAAAGTAAAGAAGTCAATGACCACTATACTCTTTCTAATGATTCTTTGAAAAATCCTTAAATTTCAAATAACCAAATGCTAATTAAGGGTAACAATGGTCAAATCATAAATTCCTTGGATGTCAATTAATCCTCTGGAAAATGAGATGTTTATTATTTCTACCACCTCACAGAATTTTTTCTGAAAAATACTTTAAAAAAATCTAAATGTGCTATCCCGAGATATTTATAGGATCTTACGTTGAGAGCTTGAAAAAACCTTAGAAATCATGACAGGAGAGATTTGGGGCCAGAATTTCTTTAGCTATCATAGAATCATAGTTTTACAATTAAAAGATTTGATCACAACATAGAATTTTCACTTTTTTGCTGCTATTTGCTTGAATTTTTTTCCCTTTTTGATTTAATTATTTCTGTGCAGCAAGATAATTATATAAATACATATATCTGTATTGGATTTATATATATTTTACCATGTTTAACATACATTGGTTTACTTGCCATCGAGGGGAAGAAGTGGGGGGAAAGAAGGGAAATTGGAATACAAGGTTTTGCAAGGGTCAATGGTAAAAATTATTCTTGCATATGTTTTGAAAATAAAAAGCTTCAGTAAAAATTAATAATATTCATTAGTGGGAAAAAAAGAATTAAAAGAGATCTCCAGGGCTATCTAATTCTACACTCTCATTTTGCAGTTAAAAAAAACTGGGGCTGGCTCAGTAGCAAGATGTGAGATTTGTAGCACAACCACAAAAGGCAAATTTTGATCCCCTGAAACAGCATAACAGGTAGGACTGGGCCACGACAAGTCAGTATAGTGGAAAAGCTTTCAGAAAAAACAAAGTTTGGGAAAATCCCCCCAGTGTCCTATGAGCAGAGCTCCTTTGAAAAATGAGCAAAAAAAGCAAAAAAAGTTTTGTGCATAAGAAAGCTGGAATGGCAACAAAGAAGATCAGATCACAAACCCATAAGAGCACAATGGCAAAATATCTATATGTGAAGTGTCAAAGGAGGATTTTGAATTGGGCTCAAGCTCAAAAGGCTCTCTTGGAAGAGCTCAAAAAAGTTCTAAAAAGAGAGAGAGAAAAAAAAAAAACGGAGAAAATAAATGAGAGCTATACAGAAGAATCATGAAAGTTTATGGAAAAAAGTCAAAGATCTTTGTAAAGGAAGTATAAAAATTGACTGTGTGAACAACTTTTTAAAATTAAATTAAGTGAAATGGGAAAAAATACTGAAAAAAAGAACAACTCCATAAAAAGTAGAATTGGAAACTGGGGCAAAGGGAGCTTAAGCATTAGAGGTAAGATTTAGATCTATGTCCTTTGATTCCAGAGCCTTCCATTCTGCTAACATAACTGCTTTAAATGTGTCAAAATTCTTTGTTTTACTAATAATGGAATTGAAGGCCAGAAAATTAAGTAGCTTGCTCAGTCACACAGGCTTTGCACCAGAACCAGGATATGAAGCACTATTATCTGACTTAAAATTCAGGAAACTCTCCCTTTCTCTTTCCCTCTCCCTATTCTTTTACCTTTCCTTCTTGCTTTCTCTCTTGTGTCCTTTCCTGTCCAGTCCTGTCCTCTGTCCTCCCTTTCAAAAAGAGCTGGAAATAGAGTAGATGCCCATCAGTTAAGGAATGGCTGAATAAGTTGTGGCACATGAATGCAACGGAATATTATTGTTTTATAAAAATGATTAGCAGGTTGATTTTAGAAAAGTCTGGAAAAACTTATGTGAATTTATGCTGAGTGAAGTGAGCAGAACCAACACTGTACACAGTAACAATAAAATTATGTGATAATCAGTAGTGATTGACTTGGCTTTTCTCAGCAATATGGTGATGATTCATGACAATTCCAATAGACTTCGAATTGAAGATGCCATCCATAGCTACAGAGAGAAATCTGGAGACTGAATGTAGATTGAAGTATGTGTATTTTCACCTTTGTTTGTTTTTCTTTCTTGTTGTCTTTTCTCCTTTTTGGTCTGATTTTTCTTGTACAACATGATAAATATGAAAATATGTTTAAAAGGATCACACAAATTTAATCTGTATCAAAATACTTATTGTCTTGGGAGGATAAGGGAGAGAGGGAGCAATATTTGGAATGCAAAATGTTACAAAAATGAATCTTGAAAACTATCTTTAGAGTAGTACTGAAGCAAAACACACTGTGGACATATTACTAAAGCATTTTTATGCTCTAGAAGAGCTTACAAAGTTTTGGGGATAACCAGATTATATACAATAAAACAATTATATGTGTATTTGATACATATATCATAAAACAAATAAAGTACTGAATTTAATTTTTATACTTTGATGGATATGCCTATAATCTAAGAACTACTCAATATGGAATTGTGTAATTTAAATGAGATGGTAGGACTGTTTTCTTAACCAATCACCTACAAATTTGTTTTCCATTTGACCAAATCTATTTTAGGGAGTTTTCTTCAGGTAATTTCTGTGTTTTCTTTCCAAACTCTCCTGCAAACTCTCATTTCCTTTCTGCATATTTCTTCTAACTCTCTTTTAAGATCTTTTTTAATTCTTCCAAGAGAGCCTTGTAAAATGGAAATCAACTCATATCACCCTTTGAGGCTTCATCTGGAGACTTTTTGTGTTTAGTGACCTCAAGGTGTGAGGTCTGTTCTTCCCCTGTTTCCATCAAAGTCATCTACAGTCAGAGCTCTTTTTTCTTTTTTGCATCCAGGGAGAAATTTGCTACTTAAAAAAGCCTAAAAACTAAAAATCTTTCACATGTGGAGCTAGTCACGTGAAAAACAATGTAGTTGAATTGTTAAGTCACTTCAGAGAGATATCTAATTAACATCTTTGCTATTTAGGGTCTCAAAACCCTTCAATCAACTGTCCTGAACAGACAGCACTCTCATGAATAACAGTAAGAACAAACTCAAGACTAATCAACAAGTATTTATTAAACATTTCCACAGTATCAGGAACTGTGCCAATTTCTGGGGATACAAATGCAAACAAAAAATAAATGCAGTTCCTGTCCTAACAGAAGTTGTTTTCTAATGGGAGAAGTTAATTTAAAAAATAAACAAATAAATAAACCTGAAGGGAGTTAGGGTTAGGATTTGTCACTTGGTGAAGCCTTAAAAATGAAGAATGACTGGTCATCATGATCTCTTCCTCAAAACAGACATTCCAGGAAAAAGTCATCAATGGGACAAAGGAATCACACACATGGAAATATGAAGTTTAAGTCCACAAAATGAAATAAACAGTAAGTTTTACCATGATATACTGACAAAAGTAAATTTTTTCCCTCACATATTTAAATTATAATGGAGTAATAGTTTATATTAGTATATAGGGAATTTTGAAGTACTCAGGAAGAGGAACCTTAGAGACTGAGGAATTAATGATATACGAAATGGGTAATTGCAACTGGATGTAAAAAAAAATGGAAGTGGGAGGGACTGCTATGTCCCAGAATGCTACTGTAGGCAGGAAGAAAGAATAAAATAGTATTGATCTGATAAGAATAATAAAGAAACTCCAAAATCATTGTCATATTCTGTGTTATAATTAGTGATTGGGTGGAAGAGCTTATGGGTGCTACTATTTTCTGTAGATTAAAGGGGCAGAGAGAAAATATTGAGTTAGTCATTTATTCAACAAACATTTATCAGACTCTTATTAGTTGCCAGGAACAGAGAGCAGTGCAGATTTTTGCTTTTGCTAGGCTTAATCTGAATAAGCCAGACACTTAAATTCGCTGAAACAGAAGAGCTTCAATAGTCTTTTTGAATGTATTAGAAAAAAGCTGCTATATATTGATACCTAAAATACATTTTTACTTAAAATGCATTTCTTAAAAATCCCCACGTGCTTCAATGTGATCAGTTTCAGTTATATGATTTCCTATATTACTTCCTCCAAATAAGAACTCTAGACAAAGATAACAAGATATAAATACATATATTTGGCTGAGTTCTGAAATGACATGGAAAATGAGTCAGAGAGATAGGGAATCTGTTCCAGATGGCAGGAGCACAAAGGAGAAGGGCATCAAGAGAAATGAGGTCAAGAATGATACCAAGATTATAGACAATATAGGTAAATGGGAAATTTGATTTGAAAACCTAATGGAAATAGAGCTGGGCTTGATACAGCTTCTTTGCCTGTTATCCCAGGCAAGGAATTGTTCTTTGAAGCATTCATCTGCAGACAACTAAAGTAAGGTCAAACGTTTAATTTCCCTGATAAGGAGAGGGGACAGATAAGACAGAGGCATTAAATCTATTAAGAGATATGAAAAGTTGAATTTTATGCCTAAGACTATTAGACAAGTTTAAAGAGAGATTAGTTGTGAACTCCACCTCAAATCTGAAAATCCTCAAGATTTTCCTCATCCCCTTTAATGACTTTCATCTAGTCATTCAAGTTTGAAACTTTGAATTCACCCTTCTATATTCTCTCCCTTTTATTCCATATTAATTTTGTCTTTGAATCCTGTCAATTTTATCATCCTTCTATATTTCTCCTTTCATTTCCCTCTTCTCTAAATCTCCCAGCAGCTCTCTTAGTCTAAATATCATTTGTCTTACCTCTTTTCAGAATTAATTGCAAAAATCTCTTACTTGCTATCCTAGCCTCTAATTTCTCTTTCTTCCAGTACACCACTCATCACAATGCCTGATTAATCTTTCTTATGCATATATCTGACCACCTCACTTCCCTTCTCAAGACTTCAATTTCTCCCTATTATCTGCTTAATATAATCCCATTTCTTTGACTAGGTACTTGAAGCTTTCTAAAATCTAATCTTGGGCTACTGAAAAACAAAACAAAACAAAACAAAACAAATCAAACAAACAAACAAACAAACAAACAAATCTCATAATGCCTCCTTTTAGAACTCTCCTCTCCAAAGTCTATTAGCTTTTCATTAAACACAATCTGCTTTCTTTGCTTCTGTAACTGTTTATGTCCCTGCCTCTTTGAATGGATTTCCCATCTTTTCAAACCCAATTATCCATCAATTGAAAACTTTCTTAAAATAACAACAAGGCAACTATCCACTATGTGCCAGTTATTTTGTCAAGCACTAAAGATATGAAAAGAGGGAAAAGATAGTCTCTAATATGAAGGAATTTTCAGTCTAATATGGAATAGAGTATACAAGCAACAATGTACAAACAATATACTTGCAGAATAAATTGGAGATAATTTTACAGAAGCACAAGTAAATTCAAATGGCAAATATTTTTTCCTCATTTTTACTAGATAAAATTAATTCACTATCACCAAATAAACTCAATTAATATATTTCTTAGTTTTTACATTAACTTGCAGACATGTTATTTTCTCTAGTAAAATCCAATATAATATGCATATTTAAATCATCTACATGTGAAAAAAATTCTACTAGATCTTGTAGTCATAAGGAAAAGGGGAACCAACAGATGTTGCTTTTGAGGAAAATATATTCTTCCTATAGACTGGGGTGTTTTTGTTTGTTTTCTTAAGTTAATTTTCTTCAATCAATAAAATTTAACCTTTTTTCCCACCTTTTTCTTTACTCTCTAAAATTGAGAAATAGAGCAAAATCCCTGTTATAAACCTATAGAGTTTGCAGAATCAAATAAACAAACAAACAAAAAAAAAAAAAAACTCACTGACCATGCAAAAAAAAAGTCTCAATCTGCAAGCTGAGTCCATCTCTATGAAGAGATGGAAAATATGCCTAATGCTGATGTCTTTTGGAATCATGGTTGGTTCTACAGTTGATGAGGGTTCCTAAGTCTCTCAAAATTGTTTTTCTTTAACATACAGTCACTGAAGCCTCTTTGAAGCCACTTTGGCTCACTTTACTCTTCATCATTTCTTTAAAATTTTTCCAGGTTTCTCTAAAACTTCCCTTGATTATTTCTTATCTCACAATAGTTATTCTATTACATTTATATGCTAGTTATAGCCAATTCTTTGCAATTTCAAAAAGGACTACTATAAATAACTTTTTGCACATCAGTGGAATTTATCCTCTTAGGTCAAATTCATCTCTTCCCTTACTCTCTTATTCTCCCCTTTACTTATTACCTTTCACTCTTACTTTCTGTTTGAATTAAATACATTTGTGTTCAACTCTTCATCACTCCATTTGGGGTTTTCTTATAAAAAGATACATGAGGGATTCGTTATTTCCTTGTTCAACTCATTGTACAGATGATGAGGTTGAAACAAACAGGGTTAAGTGATTTGCCTAGGGTCACACAGCTCATCAATGTTTAAGACCAAATTTGAACTTGGGGGATCTTGACTATAGGTCAGGTACACTATGCACTACATTACCTAACTGCTCATACTTAACTAGATATATGTGTAGTTTCTGTTCCTTTGACCAGTTCAAATGAAAATGAGGTTGAAGTATCATTTGCTTCTCCTTCCTGATTTGCATAGATGTCTACTTGTGTACACGGATTGTGTGAGATTTTCTCTCCTTTCCTTTCCCTGTTACCCTGAAAATGAACTCTTCTATTATCTTTTCATTCTCTTTTTTAAGATCACAAAACTGTGACATAACTATTTTCATGCCCTCTGTATAATTAGATAATCTCTAAGATGCCTGATGATAACATTATAAAAAGACAGACATATCATCCAGTCATATTACAATACAAATAGTATTTTTGCATAGTTCCTTGTGATGGCTAACTCTTATTTTCCTTTATGTATTTCTCTTGAGTCCTGCTTACACTCCAGAATTTCTATGTTTTTTTTTAAATCAAGAATCCTTGGAAATACTAGATTTCCTTAAAGGTCTATCCCCTTCCTTTGCCTCTAGAGCATAGCACTTCTTCTTCTTCTTCTTTTTTTTTTTAATTTTAAAGTGAGGCCTCATCTATTTATTAATTTTTACATGTTTATACTGATGACTAGTTGTAGTCAGATTCATAACCTTATTCATCTTCTTTTAGGTCTCTCAAAGAATAGAAAGAAGACACAGTATATGACAGATAGTTTCTTGGCTTTTTTGCATAGTTACTGATAGAAGATAAAAAAGAACAGTAAATCTGGAGTAATAGTAGTAGCTAGTAGTAGTAATAGTAGTAGCAGTAGTAGTAGCAGTACTATTACTACTACTAATAACAATGATAAAATAAATGTATAATACAATATAATTACAATACAATTATTTTTTAATTAATGTAATTACTATAATACAATCAAAATATCCTGGATACCTCAATCAATATACTGTATTGGAATCAGATCACAATCACAAGTCGAATTATTGCCCATAATTGGACAGATAAAACATTGATATAAAGGCATAAACATAGTGTTTTTAAATAGATGTTGCCATCCCAAATATTATAATCTCCAAATTAAATGGAATAAGAGTTTGCATCATGAGTTGACTGAGATTAAATTTATATTAGAACAAGATAAATAGCATATCTCTCATGTTATCATCTATGCTACTGAATTTGTATCAAAGATGCTTCTGCTGATCTTGCACAGAATAAATTTAAAACTAATACTGTTATCTAACTACAAAACACATCTCCAGAACATTTCTGCCTAAACTCCATTGAAATTGATAAGGAGATGATGATGATGATGATGATGATGATGATGATGATGACAGTGTAGCCTGCTATTGACCTATAAAATCTTTTTTTTTCTTCTTTTTTTTTTCTAGGTATGCTTACATTTTATGATTTGTTGTTGTTGATGTTAAATTGTTTTCAGTCAAGCCTGACTCTTATTGATCCTATTTGGGGTTTCCTTGGCAGAGATACTGTAATGGTTTTCCATTTCCTTTTAGCTCATTAATCATATGAGGAAACCAAGGTCAACTGACTTGCCCAGAATAACACAGCTAGTAAGTGTTTGAGGCTAAATTTGAACTGACTCTGGGTCTAGAGCTCTATATATCTCTTATCTTCTATGATATCATAATTTAAACTCTAATCATTGAATGGATATGGATGGTTGTGGATACTAACTAATATTTGATTCTGAATGTATCTCCTCATTTCTTGATTTTTTTTTCTGGCCAGTTTCATAGATATCTATATAGATATCTATATCTATTTATACATATAGGTAGATAGATAGATATAGATCTAGCTAGAAATTGAGATCAATAGATTGGTAGAGTTAGATAGAGATGGGTAGATAAATGATAGAAACATAGATAGATATAACTTAGCTTGCTTATTCCTTCTTGTTGAATGTAGTCAGTGGGTTCCATTTTAATTTTCAGGAAGATGTTTACTTAAAGTTTGATGCTTCTTGTGCCAAGCTACTAATTCACTTTCCAATTCTCCCAGTGTTCTCATTTGTTTTCTAAAATTTTCCTCCAAAAAAATCAATACCCATAAAAATAAACTCTTGTTTTTATCTCTTCAAGGATTTCTTGTTGAATCTGTGCTCCATCTGTGTTTTTTATGACTTTGCTTTTAAATGTTTTGGAATCATTCTTTTTTCAAATTTGTGTGTTGAGAGTCCATATGACTAATATTTTTTTATGATTTTGTGAACTTTTTTGCTCATTTTTCCACCAAATTATTGACATTTGACTTTATTTTATGGTTATGATTTGCACATTTCTGAAGGAAATGTCTAGGTTAGTCTTCCTGTTACTTTCCTAGGGTAATGACTGTTGATTTTTCTAGGATGTCAGGAAGAACTAACCCTGGGTACTTGCAAGTTTTTAATCATCCCAAAATTATCTAACTAAGGGCAAAGTCTAATTTCTCTCCACTGGTTTGAACTCTGCAAGTTCCTGACCTGGATTTGGGTCTGAGAAATTCATTTGTGGGATTGTTCTTATTACAATTTCAGTATGACATCATTTGACTCATCATCAGTCAAATAAAAGTTTTACTTGTTCAAAATGAAAGAAATGTAGCCCTTTTAAAATATATAGGATTCTTGCCTGGCTCTTTTGCTTTTTTCCTATCGTTAGAACCATTGAAGGTTGTTACTTGCTTTTGAGATTGATTCTTGCTTAAGACAGCCTATAGCATACGAACATTCCTTAGTCTGGAACAAAACCCTTAGACCTGGGTATCTTCCTTTCTTAGACCTATGTCTGAGTTGTGCATAAAAGTGCTGCCACTTAGAACGTTTTCCTACCCTATGAAAAAAAATACCTGTTTTTGCTCTGATGCACAGCCCTTTCTTGTTATAAAATGATTGGTATAAGTGTTCCTGGAGCGACCCTCCTTCCACCCCCAGTTTCCATAGATTACTCTGCCTTCTATGCTGAATTGTACTAGGGAACAAAAGAAAAATACTTACTGTAATTTTGTTTTTGGATTTCTGCACCAGAACTTTATCTGATTCCTTTTTTTAGATTTATGTAGAGGTGTTGTGGTGAAAGGGTAAGCTCTATTGTGCTTCTTACTACACTACTATTTTGGTTCCACCTCCTCTTCTAGTTAGTTGTCAACTCATTAAAGACAGGCGCTTTTAATGGTTTTCGTGTTCTGAGGGTACTGACTTAAGTGCCTTAATAGACAGTCAGTAATATTTTTATTGATTTGAGAGGTTATAGTACAGCATATAAACATGATAAAAAATTTAAATCTTTTTTATTCCAGAGAGGATCACAATTAAAGAAGATAACTATACTCAGCAGCGCATTTGATGTGGTAAAAATTAGAAATCTGACAACAGCAAAGTAAATGTAAGTTGACAAGGAATTTATTTCTTTAGAGAAAAGCATTGGAATAAGGAATAAAATGTAGATACAGAAATCTGTATATTACAAGTATCTTAGAGCAGAATGTTTTTTTCATGACTGGGGCATAAGCCTAACAGCATCGTGCGATAGAAAGTAGAATAGTTTTGTAGTTATGTGGCTTGAGTTCAAATATCATCCTCTGTTTCCCTAAATGTTACTTAATCTCCATGGAGTTGTGTTTCCACATCTGCAAAATGAGGAGGCTATACAACATAATATGTGAAGCAACTTCTTGCTCTACATTTATGATTCTATTAAATATTCTATAAATAAATTCAAATATGGAGATTCTGGCCAGAGAAATTTTGAGGGTCTGAGTGAGAGGAAGAAGTAGATCATATAATGCCAAGCTAAGACATGGCAATTCTAGGGCAGTGAATTGGAGGGAAAAAGAGAAGGTATGTTGACTAGTGGCAAAGAAGGGAGATGTTAATGAAATATTCCCAGATCTATAAGCTTTTGACAAAAGATTAGCACTAGAAGACTTCTGCCTCTGCTCCAGCATCCTTCATAAAATGTTGATATCTCCAGTCTTCCCCAATTGGTGAGTTTCTCCTCCAAACCTACATTTCATAAGGTACCCATTCAACTTATGCTCATTTGAAACATGGAAATTCATAGCACCTGGAAGTTCTTTTTCATCTTGTCCTAAAAGAAATACACATCTCTCTTCTTTCAGATTTTTTGATCTCTTTAATGTGTTATTCTTAGCTAGAATGTAAACTGCCTTTCTTTTGTCTTATATTTGTATTCTTATCACCTAAAGCAATGGTTTGGCCATAGTAAATACTTAATAAATAAAATATCTGTCTATCTATACTTATATAGTATAAATACAGTCTGCTCACATGAAGACTTATTGCTCATTATTATATTTCTATCACATGTACCAGGCTGTGATAGCAATGTGCCCGTGTGGTCCAGTACAAGTAATCAATCAATCAAGCTCTTCTTCAACATGTACTATGATACAGCCACTGGGCTATGCATTAGGGAGACAAAGCCAAATATAAAATGGTTTCTTATCTCAGCTTGAGTAGTTAGGACCAAGGACAGGGGTAGCTTTTCATTAATTCCTCGTTATTTTTACAATAGTATATCTATGTCTTCTTTTATTTTCACTCTTGTCTAGTGTAGAATTATGAATAATATATGATCTCTTTCTTGTTTCTTTCCCTTACTTCTCTTTATTTATTACTTCATTTATTCAATTTCACTCAGATCATATCTTAAATATATGTTGTTGCAGAAATCTTAATAAGGAATAATATATGGTGCACATTTCATTCAATTCAGGGATCTAGCTAATTTCAAGGTAGAAAATCCTGTTAAGATTTTAATTATTTCTTTCTTTTTCTAGAATTCAAGATTTACTTTTTAAGTTTATATATATGTAAATTTTTACATTAATTATTTTAAATTTTGAGTTCCAATTTTTTCCTCTCTCCACATTCCCCAAACATAGAGTGGGTAAACCCCTTGTGTAGAGGAAGTCATGAAAAATACATTGCTATAATAGATAATACATTAATTATTTTTATTAATTTGTTGATTATTTTATTATGTTTAATTTATAGAATTGTAATATGGGGGTGAGTATATCCAGTTCTTTGAGTACTTACTGACAAAGACTATGACTTGAAGCAGTAAATGGCACAGAATACTTTAAGCAGAGAAGGTAGAGAGGAAAAAAGCACAGATAGACAGAGATAAGTGGTGAAAGGGGTACAGAGGCAGAAAACATGGAAACAGAAGTTGGACTGGTGAAGGAATTCAGGAAGTTTTAGGAAGAGGATGGTAAGGGAGAGAAGAAGAGACTATCACTCATAATTATGGATTAGATTTATAGTAGAATAGACTCCATGGAAATTTAAAACTGCTGAGAGGCATTAGTTTGAAGAATTGTTTTTATAGGGTTTGGGGGGGGGCAGGGGAGAACACATTGACACTGATATGTGACACTTTGTGATTAGTTCATTAAAATACCCAAATTATCTCAAAACTGTCAACAAAGCTTTAACATGTTTACATCTCAAAATTATGAGCATCTTTCAGTATTCTGCTGGTTTTATTGTATATGCCTTTAACTTGTCTGAGATTTACATATCATAGAACCAGCCGTATCTATTGGCTTCTGATGATTCAGCATATATAGTATGATGAGAATTCTATCTCTTTTTTATTTTTTGAACATTTTTTACAATTTGTGACTTTCAAATGATTCCTTTTTGCAATCTTGATTCCTGCTATTGCACTTATATACTAACTGCTTATAAACTTACCATACTGATTAAAAGGGTGAGATATAGTGAGGGGAACAAGAAGAAAATGCAATTTTTTGAAGCTTTTTATTTTCAAAATATATGCAAGGATGATTTTTTACCACTGACACTTGCAAAATCTTGTTTTCCAATCCCCCCTTCCCTTACCCCTCTCCTAGATGGCAAGTAATCCAATATATGTTAAATATGTATATGTAAATCCAATATAAGCATGTATATTTATGCAATTATTCTGCTGCACAGAAGAATCAGATCAAAAAGGAAAAAAAATGAGAAAGAAAATAAAATTCAAGCAAACAACAATAAAAGAAGTAAAAATGCTATGTTGTGATTCCCCCTCAGTTCCCACAGTATTCCCTCTGGGTGTAGGTGGTTCTCATCATCACAAGATTATTGGAACTAGCCTGAATCAGCTCACTGTTGAGAAGAGCCACGTTCATCAGAATAGATCATGGCATAATCTTGCTGTTGTAATGTACAATGAAATCCTGGTTCTGCTCATTTCATTTACCATCAATTCAAGTAACTCTTTCCAGGCGTCTTTAAAATCATCCTGTTGATCAGTTCTTATAGAACAATAATATTCCATAGCATTCTTATGCCATAATTTATTCAGTCATTCTCCAACTGATGGGTATCCACTCAGTTTCTAGTTTAGAAGATGCAATTTTTAACATAGTATGTTATTTAAAAAATGGGTAGAGGAACCAAGATAGATAAAATAAACAACAATATGTTTCAATCTGCACTCAGAATTCATCATTTCTCTCTCTGGAGGTAGATAGCATTTTTCATCATGAGTCCCTTATGCCATTGTCGTCCTCAGAGTGAATAAGTTTATTCACACTTGATCATCCTTACAATATTGCTGTTACTGAGTACTGTTCTCCTGGTTGTGCTTATTTCGCTTGGCATCAGTTCAAAAACTTCCCAAATTTTTCTGAAACCATCTCCATTATTTCTTATAACACAATAATATTCCATCATGATTTGTACTCCATTCCCCATTTGATAAGCATCCCATCAACTTCCAACTCTTTGCCACCAAAAAAAAAAAAAGAGCTCCTGGAAATATCTTTGTACAAAGAAGCCCTTTTCCTTTGATCCCATTGAAATATTTTTCCTCATTCCTTCCTACATTTCCCAATTTTGTTATTTATTAGTCATTCTGAAGCGCCTAAGGCAGTATCTCAGTTATTTTAAGTTGCATTTTTCTAATTTTTAATGATGTAGAGTATTTTATATGACTATTGATAACTTTCACTTCTTTGGAAAGTTTCCTTTTCATATCCTTTGATCTTTTATCAATTTGGTAGTTGTTCTTTTTATTTGTCTCAGTTTCTAATGTATTTGAGAAATAAGATCTTCATAAGTTCTTATACATTAATGCAAATACTTTCCCCCAATTTTCCATTTTTTTTCTGGTTGCATTGGATTTGTTTATTCAAAAACTTTTGAATTTCATACGATCAAAATTATCGATTTTATCTCTTGTAATCTTTTCTATCTCTTGTTTGGTGAGTAAAATCCCTCTGATCTATGTCTGACAGGAATTTTTCCATGTTCTCATAACTTGTTTAAGCAATCACATTTTACATCTAAATAATGTATCTATTTTGACCTTATCTTGGCATACAGAATGTGATACTGGTCTATGCTTTATTTTGCCAAATTGCTTTCAAGTTTTCACAGTAATTTTTGTCAGATGTTTAGTTCTTGCTGCTAAAGCTTGGATCTTTAGGTTAATAAAATACTAGATATGGTCATTCACAATAGCATATTGTATATTTAATCTATCCCACTGATAATAACCACTTCATACTATAGGTGTGAATTCTATCTCTTTATTTTTGGAACAGTTTTTTGCTGTTTGTGACTTCCAGATTCCCTTTTGAAATCTTAATTCCTGCTATTGCCCTTTTATACTAGTTGCTTATAAATTTACTGTACTGATTAAAAGGATGAGGAATAGTGAGGGGAACAAGAACAAAATGCAATTTTTTTGAAACTATCCCCTTCATTATTTCTTATGACACCATCTGGTACTACAAAACCACTTTCCTTTACTTTGTTTTTCATTGATTCCCTTGACATTCTTGGCATTTTGTTCTTCCAGATGCATTCTGTAATTTTTTTCTAGCTCTATAAAATAATCTTTGATATTTTGATTAAAATAGCACTGAATAAGTAAAGTAATTTAGATAGTATCATTTTATTACATTGACTCAGCCTACCCAAATACAATGAATATTTCTCTAATTGCTTAGAGTTGTCTTTATTTGTTTGAAAAATGCTTTATGATTTTGTTTATGTAGCTCCTAAGCATGTTTTGGTAGGTAGTTTGCAAACAGTTATTTTAAAATGAATTTCTCTTTTAACCTTTTCTGACAGATTTTGTTGATAATATGTAGAGATGCTGATGATTTATGTAGTTTTATTACAAAACTTGTAACTTGGATTATTTTACTAATTGTTTCAACTAATTTTTAGTTATTTTCCTAAGTTCTCTATGTATACCATCATATCATCTGCAAAGAGTGACAGAATGTAATATTTTGACATTTAACATAGGGCAATGTTATATGATAGTAGAGTATCATGATATAGTATAGTATATATATATGTATATATAGTATAGCATATGATAGTGTAAGATTGCCTTTTGTTACCTAATAAAACAGGAGTTAAGTACAGAGAATTAACTCACCCTGGAGTATCTTTATCAAGATTGAGAGTGATATGGCAATTTTGGTAATTCTTATGCTTACAAATGAAAATGCCAATGACAACAGGATAACTATATCAAGAGGATTCAGTATTCTATTCTTTAGATTCTGAAGCTTATTGGTCACTTTTTGCTATAGCACTGAAGTATTCATCTGGAAGAACAAAAGGTTATTAATATCAAGGGAATCAGGGAAAAAAATTAAGGAAGGAAACCTAGCAGTATCTGTTTTCAAACTATATTACAAAGTTGTAATCTTCAAAATAATCTGGGACCATAAAATAGAGTTGTCAATCAGTGGAATAGATTAGATACACAATTATGATGTTATTTACCTATTGCTGATAAGCCCAAACATCCAAGCTTTTGGGGTAAAAAGTCAACTTTTGACAAAAATTGCTGGACTAACTGGAATGCAGTTTGGAGAAATAATTCACATCTTATATTAAGATGAGCCCAAATGGATAAATGATTTAGACATAAAATATGACATCATAAATAAATCTGGGGAAGTCAACATAGAAAAGAAAACTAGAAAGGGAAGAGGGGAAACATCAAAGAGTGTCATACTCTGAAATTGAAACCAAGCAGAGTTGAAGATGGAAAGTAGAAAGTTCCAAACCAGCAAGAATTAAGAACTACATATACCCTGGAGCAGCTAGGTGGCACAGTGGTTAGAGTGGTTAGAACACCAGCTTTGGAGTCAGGAGGACATGACTTCATGTTCAAATCTCGTCTCAGGCACTTAACGTTTCCTAGCTGTGTGACCCTAGGCAAGTCATTTAACCCCAACTGCCTCAGCAAAAAAAAAAAAAAAAAAAAAAAAAAAAAAAAAGAGCTACATATACCCACAACAATCCCATAACAAGTGGTTAGAGGTTGGTTCTAAGAAAATTGAGTTCCTAAATTAGGCTGAAAGAGTACAAACAACTAAGATACAAATTCAGAAGACAAGAATGACTTCTAAGTCTCTACAAAGCTCAAAGAGAAAAACAACTTGGACACAAATTCAACTAGAATTTCAAAAAGATATGAGAAAGAGTTAAAAACGTCTTTAATTGAAATGAGAACAGAAAAGAATTTAAATAAAATTATGTAGGAAAGAAAAATTAAATTTAATAGCCTAGCATGCAAAACACACAAAAAAATAAAAAAAAGATTATAAAAATTACAGTAGACTTAATAGAAGTCAAAAATAGAACATGTTTGGTAGCTCACAGCTCTCAACCTCTGGCCTGAAAGCCATGGCAGAAGCAGTCAGGATAGTGAGGACCAACTTTTTATTTATTGACAATCCCAGTCACTTTATTTTTATTTTTATTTTTTTGCTTTTTGCTGAGGCAATTGAGGTTAAGTGACTTGCCCAGTGTCACACAGCTAGGGAATGTTAAGTGTCTGACACCGGATTTGAACTCAGGTCCTCCTGACTTCAGGGCTGGTGCTCTATGTTCCACCTAGCTGCCCCAGTCACTTTATTTTTGTTAAGTTTATTTGTGGAAGTGGCCATTGGAAGGGTTGAAGCTTGCGAATTATTGTAAAAATGGGATTGTTTTCTTCCCCTTTAATATTTCTTGAGGAAGGAATTAAGTAGAAGCAAAATGACATCATGTTGAAAATGTTTCCTAATATTTCAATTGTGCTGAAGTAAATTCCTGTTTTCAAAAAATAGGTTGCGATAAAAACAATGTATAATTTTAAATATATCTGACTAGGAAACTGGGCCAAGAAGTGAAAATTTAAGAATCACTTGATTTTCTGAAATCATGATTTAAAAAAGATAGACATTTCAGGAATCATGACAGAAAAACATAGATTTCCTAAAAGCGGAGGAGAAAAGTTAAAATAGAAAGTATACACCAGAAAGACCAAATAAAAAGTTTCCAGAAATGCCATGTCTGAAATACGGAGCTTCTAGACCTAATTAAAACAACAATAACAACAATACCATTTCAAAAGGCCAGAACATAAAAAGAGTTCAAGTATTAAAGAGCCATCATATTCAGGATCATACAAAATTTAGCAGTTAATAACCTAAAGGAGTGAAGATGATTTTCTTAAAGTCAAAAGATAAAGCAGTATAAGAACAGCAACAATAAAATAAAAACATAGCCAAGCTTCTATGTAGTAAGAAGAGTAAGAGTCAATAATCAATAGCAAAAATATTACTATGAAATGATGAGGTCCTGGTTTATGGGTTAACATTGTTTTGTTGTGGATTTATCATTAAGGTCATATGATTTCCTCTATCAAAATGCAGCATCATTCAAATATGAATGAAATAGGCAGACAAGTAATAGAAAAGGACTGGACAAAAAATAAGAAATTCAAGTGTATGGGATAGGAATGATCTTTGATAGTTCTACAATGATCTGAGAAAACAGCTGCTGAATCAAGCCTGCTTAAGGTTCCGAGAAAAGGAGTTTCTCTTTTGTTTATACAAAATTGAAAAACTTGAATTTAGTAGCTGGGAAATATGAACAAACCAGAACTTCATAATTATGCAACAAGTACACTTTATCTGATTATGGCTTAGCAACATGAAGAGAGGTCTTTTGCAGAGAGAAGCTAGTTAATGAACCAAGATGATGATGAGAAAAAAAGAAAATAATGCAGAATTATGTTATAAAAAGACAGGTTTATCACTTGTTGCTAGACAAGTTTAGTTGGTCAATGTAAAGATAATGTTTCCTTTTTACTGCCACCTGCTGATGAAAGGAAAGAAGAGATATGGGAAGGATAAAATTTGTTGTTTAGTTGCCATTTGCTGTTGAAAAGGGGAAGAAGATGGGAAGAGAAGTACAAAAAAAGAACATACTTCTCTTTAATGCTACCTGCTAGAGAATGGAGAATACTACAAAGAAGCAAAGTTAAAGAAGTTTTGTCAAACTTAGGATCAGAGTCATTGATTTTTCCTAAAAATTTCCTAAATGGATTGTTATGAGGATAAAACGAGAGTATTTGTAAAGTGTTTGGCACATAGTAGGTGCTATAGAAGTGTTAGTTATTGGGTGCAACTAGGTGGCACAGTGGATAGCCCTGAAGTTAGGAGGACCTGAATTCAAATCTAGTTTCAGACACTTAACGCTTTCTAGCTGTGCGACTCTAGGTCCTTAACCCATATTTCCTCAGTTTAAAAAAATGTTATTGTTATTAATCCAGCTGTTGCTAATATTATTGGTAATAAGACAAACTGAAGGCATCAATAAAGTAACACAAGATAATCAACTCATCCAGGTGAGACAATTAAGTATTTTTAATTATTGATTAATAAAGTGTTAGGTGAATATGGCATAATTCAAGCAGATCAACAAAAGTCTACTTTCATTAAGGAACTTTTGCGGATAGTTCCTGTGACAGAAAGATGATATTCAATTCTGTATTTCATTTTGTGTCAATATCTGAGGAGATACCAATGTTTATAATTCCAGGATTATTTGCCCTGGACATGTGTATTGTCTACACATGTGTCTCATGACCCTGGAATTTTAATATGTGTCCTTTCTGCTCGTGGTCACTATGTTCATTAAAATATAAAACATGTTTATGTAGATGAGTGGAATAAAATATTATTAATTTTCATCATATGTCAATTACTATTGATTTAATGTGATAGATAATGTATTACTAGGAAATGTAGAAGTAGAGCATCATGAGTTATAGTATTAATAGGAAGTGTTGAAGTAACAAGAATTGCCACTAGGACCCTTTAGAGCAATGAATTGTCCAAAATCCTTTCTTCTAGAGAAAATCCAGCCTATCAAGGAGAGAAAAAATGAGTCATTAGGAGAAAAATTGAATGCTTCAGTTATTAGGATAGCAAGGGATAAGCTACAAAAGGGTAGAGGACATTAGTAAGGTGATTAAATAGACTATCATTTTTGTGATTGGAGAAAAGTAAGACAGACCAGAAGCTATGACCTGCTCTAATGTAAATAACAGTAAAGTAACTAGCTTTTTAAAGAAGGAGGCAGAGTAGTTATGATGAAATCAAAGAAAATGTAAGAAGAGATAATAGGATAAAAAGTTAAAATCTGAGTCCTGAATATGGAATTATAAAACTGGGAATATGATAGTATTGTATAGAATAGAAAAAAAAAACAACACAATACAATAACTAACTTATTTTAAGCTTAGGAGCAATATAATTGTTCCTAATTTCTACGTAGTTTTCTCCTCTTGAGATTTCAGTGTTTATTTTGGATGAAAACATCTGAATTCATTCCTAGTCCTCACTAACATCCAGCTAGGAAAATTCTTAACATTTAAGCAGACATTGGGCTCTGTATTATACTTTGCATCTATATCTCTACTTAACAGCAGGATCTTTGCTGTTGGGGCAAAATTCAATTTACAGAAAATGTTTCAGTAATAAAGCAACATATATAGTATAGTATCTGTGGATAAAGAGGTGGTAGGAGCAGAAGTTAGGGCCAAAGCTGCTTTTTCCTTTAGGCTTCCCTTAACCTTGGTTGTCTGTATCTAGAGGCCTGTCTTATCTCCAGAAACTGCAAGAGCAATCTCCTCCATATATTCCTTCTCTGTCACAGATCTTTTCTCCATTTGTTCCTCAAAGGTAATTTGAAATATCATGCTTTTTTCATCCTCTATAATTCAGATCCCTAAAATCTCCTTTTTTGATTCCTTTTATAAATATTTCTTAGAGAAATTAAGTTTTTGATTGATTCAATGAGGTATAGAGGCCCTTCTCCTGACTCTGATATATTCAATCAATAAGTGTTTTTTTCCTATTA